>APFE030225768.1:64103-81749 GCA_000404065.3 Pinus taeda | reverse complement strand
CTCGGCATGGATTTGGATTCTGATCATCAATACGCAGAAATCTAAATGTCTTATAGAACAACAACTACTCTTCTAAATCAAAACAAAACCTATATATATCAAAGTGAAACAAGTATCTCAGTGAGATTGAGAATATACACATTGAATATCAACTCAACCTGAAAATATAATACTGATGATCTTCTCGTGCTCCTCTTTGTGTAATATATTTCGTGAATAGCAATATTCACAAATGCATCCTTTCTGTGGTCTGATGGATAGAAATAAATACAGAAAGGGGGAATTAATACGATTGAGATGGAGAAACTTTGAGGGATATACATGTTGTTTACTGTCTAGGGATGAAAGGGGACAGGGTGTTAGGTTTCCCTACGAGCCCATGTAGGTGATGAATGAATGTAAGAAAGCACGACCTTCTTATTTTGGTTTTTGGTCGTCCACGATGCCCTATCCAACGGTCGATAGGTGAGGTATGAAAGAGGATGAGCATTGGGTGGCTAGGTGTCACGCCCCCAATCTTTTTTTTCTTAATCGGGCGGGTGCGGCACCACCGTGCACATTCTTTTTCCCAAGATTCGTGCACATGGACTACGCCTTCCTTATAATCACACTTAGTTTATTTCATTAACCGAGTAAACTTATTCTTTACACTTAATTCATTTATCAACCAAAATGTAATTAAACCAAAAACATTACATTTACACATAAATGTAAAGGGAGGGGCAACTCCCGGTAAAGTCTGCCCACATATATTATCATATTTTTCAACAATAATACAATGGAAGTGTACCTGGCATAAACCCGAGGCCACAATTAGAAATAATTACAACGTAGGCGTAGAACAGCCTTTCAACCATATGCTAGTTTCCCACGGTAGGAGGGCGCTCAACCGATGCGCAAGACCTCTGTCTCAAACTCGGCATAAACCTGTTCCACAACCTGCTCGTACTCGGCCCCCTTCACCAACTTCCACCGAACCAAACTGTGCCTTTTCTTTTGACCCTTATGTGCATAAGGCATGCACATTCAATCCCAAAGAACTGCACACTTTTGATCTTATGCGAAGTCCTTATGTCAAGACCGATTGATTGATGGTTTGAATGAGCTGAAGGCTCATCGTATTTATACCCAAGCTCTGTGGGTTTTGGGAGGGGCGTCTAGCCTTAAGGCCGACCCCCGTATTCTCCATTCAACGCCCTAAGCGCTATTACCATGCGTCGGCTTCGTTTATTCCTGGCAATGTGTATAAGCCGCGATCCCCGACACTTAGCTCACGCAAGTGTTGCTCGCTCGTCACATTGTCACACTCCCCCGTCGCATTGTTCGTTTAGGCGTCTTGGCTGTCTGCTATTCATTGCACATGCTCGTCGTTCATCCTACTGCGCTCATCGCTTGGTCCATCGCTCGCTACCAACGATAATTCATACCCAGAGGGTGCCCGCCCGTGCGCGCCCGTACGGCGGTCTGCCACCGCACTGTCATGTGTATCATCGTGTGTCATCGGGCAGGTGGGCGCCTGTGCACGACCCATCTCCAATGTTCCCACACTAATCTCTGCCAGAGGGCGTCTGCCCGTGCGCACCTGCACGATGGTCAATCACCCAACTATAATATATGTCGTTTGTGTCTTCCGCCGGGTGGGCGCCTGTGCACAACCCACCGCCAACCTGTTACCAAACGAAGGCGCCTGCCCATGCACGTCTGCACGACAGACCACCAAACTCCGCTGCCAAGTCCAAACTGTTGTGTCTTCGGGTGGGCGCCCTGCACATGACCCACAACCTGCACACGCGTTGTTCCGGCGTTTGGGCGGGCGGGTATACCTTACACGACCCACGCCCACTGTCAACCCGTTCACCAACGCGTCCATAATATGTTATAATCGGAGGTCGCCCGCCTGTGCACGCCCGCACGGCAGTCCATCAACTCCACCGCCATGTCATGAAGTGTCAACTTATGTCGTTTGGCAGGTGGGCGCCTTGCGCATGACCAACAACCCATACACACAACTGACTACCAATCGTGCGTGTTGTCCCGGCGTTTGGGTGGGCGAGTATGCCCTGCACGACCCATGCCCGACTCCAACCCATTACCACACCAACCTATTATGCCGCCCAAACTCTAACTCGTCCTCCGCCCAGCCTTTTCTCAACTCGGAGAGCTCACTCACTACGGTTACCATGTCTAGTTCGTCGGGTGAATGTGCCACCCATCGTGCACGAGGCGCCCGCCCGTTGTGTAGGGTGCCCGTCCACCGTCGTACACGCCTGCCCGGTTTGCCAGGGCGTTACATTCTCCCCCACTTGAAAACGTTGTCGTCCTGACAACATATCATCTCGGTGGCTCCTTACCAACATCGTCATCATCCATAACGTAGACTCCCCATACAAGGCAACATCTCCATCAGGCTATCAGCTCCATGTGAAAACCACCCATGTGTATCATCAAGTGCTACGCATCCTGGTCATGTGTCAACACTCCCTTCTATGATCCCATGCTCAGGTCCATGGAAACCCCATCTTTCTGCCGCATGTCTAGATCATCAACGTGCTCAATCATGTTGAGGGCTCACTGCTTTGAGAAGCCAACAATGAGCCCCATCTTCTATTTCCTCTAAGAAGATGTGGAGGGGGATGAGCCAGGAGGATCTCCCCTACTAATCAGCTCGATCCATCTATCGGGATCTTCGACCTCCATCCATTGTAGATATGCCTCCCGATCTTCCCTCTGGATGTTCGGCCTCACATACACCTCGTCCTCATCAGATTGTGCGGCAACGGCCACCTTTGGTTTAGAAGGGTAATTCTTAACCACATGTGGTCCTGCACATAACCGACATTTCAAAGGCTTCTTCTCCTTCGGATTATCATCCGGCTTCAAAGCATCATCCTTTTTCTTTTCTTTTGGTTTATCGGACTTCTTTTTCTCATTGGAAGTCTCATCATAGTGATCCACTAATCTGTCGACCGCAGCAAAGGCCTCTTCAGGAGTCCTAATTTTCTGCCTCTTCACCTCATTATGATCCCAAGGCTTCAACCCAATAATAAAATTCAAGACTTTGTCCCTCTCCGCCATGTCGGGAAGTTCCAGAGCTGCGCTTGAGAACTCTCGCTGATACGCTTGTAGGCTTCCGGTTTGTTTGATGAACTTAATTTTCATCCTCACCTCCCATGTTTCATCTTGAGGACTGAAATGGGACTGCAAGGCTTTCTTCATGTCTTCCCACGAAGTGATGTCATCAGCATTCCCGTTGATCATCTGATCCACCCTCCTTCGCCACCACATCTTGGCATCATTTGTCAGGAATTGAGCGGCCACCTTGACTTGTGCCTCCCCATCTGGTAGACCTAATATTTCCAGGTACTGCTCCATGTCCCATAGGAAGTTGCCAAGAGTCTTTGCGTTCCTTGTGCCATCATAAGATTCCGGCTCTTTGACCTTTACATGAGGCACTCCTACGCCCGAGTTGTGTCTCACGGCCCTCTTTAGTACCGCAATCTCATCTTTGGCTTCATCAAGAGCCTTACTTGTTTTGTCAAGAGTCCCTTTCAAGTTCACGATCTATGCAAGACCCTGATCCCTTGATTCTTCAACCTCTTTGACCCTTCCTTCAAGTTGCGTACACAAGAAATCGGTGTACTCATATTGTGTCTTGAGCTCATCATGCTGTGTACGGAGTTCTTCAAGTTCTTCTTTGACCTTCGAGATGGTCTCTCGCTCCTTATTAAGTGAGTCCACCTCTTGGTTCCAAGAGTTCTCCAAGGTCTCCCTCCTCACAATCACCTTTTCCATGAACTCAAGAGTAGTCTCCCTTACCGCGTCCTTCATCGCATGACTAGACCCAGCTTGAGAGTTAGATGCCATCTTCTTGCTTTTTTGTGACCTAATATCAACCATTCACTGTCTTCCCCAAGTCACCTGTAAGAACCTTGTCCAAGTCTTCACGAGCAACCCTGCTCTGATACCACCTGTCACACCCCCTATCTTTTTTTTCTTAATCGGGCGGGTGCGGCACCATCGTGCACGTTCTTTTTCCCAAGATTCGTGCACATGGACTACGCCTTCCTTATAATCACACTTAGTTTATTTCATTAACCGAGTAAACTTATTCTTTACACTTAATGCATTTATCAACCGAAATGTAATTAAACCAAAAATATTACATTTACACATAAATGTAAAGGGAGGGGCAACTCCCGGTAAAGTCTGCCCACATATATTATCATATTTTTCAACAATAATACAATGCAAGTGTGCCTGGCGTAAACCCGAGGCCACACTTAGAAATAATTACAACGTAGGCATAGAACAGCCTTTCAACCATATGCTAGTTTCCCACGGTAGGAGGGTGCTCAACGGATGCGTAAGACCTCCGTCTCAAACCCGGCATAAACCTGTTCCACAACCTGCTCGTACTCGGCCCCCTTCACCAACTTCCACCGAACCAAACTGCCCCTTTTCTTTTGAACCTTATGCGCATAAGGCATGCACATTCAATCCCAAAGAACTGCGCACTTTTGATCTTATGCGAAGTCCATATGTCAAGACCGATTGATTGATGGTTTGAATGAGCTGAAGGCTCATCGTATTTAAACCCAAGCTCCGTGGGTTTTGGGAAGGGCGTCCAGCCTTAAGGCCGACCCCCGTATTCTCCGTTCAACACCCCAAGTGCTATTAACATGCGTCGGCTTCGTTTATTCCTGGCAATGCATATAAGCCGCGAGCCCCAACACTTAGCTCGTGCAAGTGTTGCTCGCTCGTCACATTGTCACACTCCCCCGTCGCATTGTTCGTTTAGGCGTCTCGGCTGTCTGTTGTTCGTTGCACATGCCCGTCGCTCGTCCTGCTGCGCTCATCGCTTGGTCCATCGCTCGCTGCCAATGATAATTCATACCCGGAGGGCGCCCGCCTGTGCGCGCCTGCACGGCGGTCTGCCACCGCACTATCATGTGTATCATCCTGTGTCATCGGGCAGGTGGGCACCCGTGCACGACCCACCGCTAACGTTCCCACACTAATCTCTGCCGAAGGGCATCCACCCATGCGCACCTGCACGACGGTCAATCACCCAACTGTAATATATTTCGTTTGTATCTTCGGGCGGGTGGGCGCCTGTGCACAACCCACCGCCAACCTGTTACCAAACGAAGGTGCCTGCCTGTGCACGTCTGCATGACAGACCACCGAACTCCGCTGCCAAGTCCAAACTGTTATGTCGTCGGGTGGGCGCCCTACGCACGACCCACGACCTGCACATGCACTGTTTCGGCGTTTGGGCGGGCGGGTATACCCTGCACGACCTGCGCCCACTGTCAACCCATTCACCAACGCGTCCATAATATGTTATAATCGGAGGTCGCCCGCCCGTGCACGCCTACAAGACAGTCCATCAACTCCACCGCCATGTCATGAAGTGTCGCCTTATGTCGTTGGGTAGGTGGGCGCCTTGCGCACGACCCACAACCCATACACACAACCGACTACCAATCGTGCGCGTTGTTCCGGAATTTGGGCAGGCGGGTATGCCTTGCACGACCCGCGCCCTACTCCAACTCATTACCACGCCAACCTGTTATGCCGCCCGAACTCTAACTCGTCCTCCGCCCGGCCTTTGCCCGACTCGGCGAGCTCGCTCACTGCAGTTACCCTATCTAGTTCGTCGGGTGAATGTGCTACCCATCGTGCACGAGGCGCCCGCCCGTCGTGCGAGGCGCCCGTCCACCGTCGTGCACGCCTGCCCAGTTTCCTGGGGCGTTACACTAGGTCACGGGGATGGCTACCCCGCAATAGCAGTGGATATTTACTCAGAAACATATGAATCATACAAATGCGGGGCGCCCTTCCACCATCGTGCACGCTTGCCCGGTTTGCCAGGGCATTACACTAGGTCACAGGCATGGCTACCCCGCAATAGGAGTGGATATTTACTCAGAAACATATGAATCATACAAATGCATAACTATCGGTTGTTATTGTTGTTCACATGATAATTGGGTTTTTGGATAATGTTGTGTACGAGGCTTCCTTTTATATTAACGCCCTTGGGAGTTTGTATATTAATGGATTTAATGGAGTGAAAGGGGCCAAAACAATTCGGAAATTTTTACGACAGTTTATAAGGATGGATGGAAAGGTTATAACAATGCATGGGAAGGGATTGAAAACATCTAAGGAAATTTGATGGATGAAAAGGTTACAAGGAACAATGGGAAGGGAATCAAAATATTTAACGAAATTTTATAGATTTAAAAGTGTTTAGTTGTGAATTTTAGTTAGTATAGTCTTTTAGCTTTATTTTGCAAGTAAGTATATAAATTTCTCAAAGATTATAGTTAAACGTTATCATATTAAGGATTTAATGATTTTATGTTAAAATATTTAAAGATTTGTAAGATGGTCGTTAAACCATCATTACATCATCTTATTCCACATGTACATTTTTAATTATTAGAATATGCAACTCGTTATCCCTTACTACGTTAAGTCGAGATCATCAAGGAGACCCTATTTATCTCATGCATTACAAAAGAGAATTCTATTTATCCCATGCATTACCTCTCATCCAAACCATTTAAGCAAAAGTACATTAGCTATTAACACTCTTCCCCTCTAGATCATTTATGTCATTCTTCTCATTCATCACACCCTATACACTAGTATATAACAACGCCATGGCCTTAAGTAGATGTTCATGTTGTTGTTTCATCTTACACAAAGAAGGTATATGGAAAGGAGCTTTGATGCCTATAATCACTAAATATGAATTACATAGGAGGACTTGACTTACTCTACCTTAGTCAACTCATTGGAAATCTTGATTATAATCTATGTTAGTGAATATGCAAAAGAAATAAGGTTCGAATGAGGGATGTCTGGAGTTGTGAAACTCACACTCACATACTTATGAGAAGTCTTAAGAAAAAAATATGAACCTCTAAGTATTTGTCATAATATTTTCTTATCTACTAGTAAAAATTGTTAGTTTCAATCCCTAGTTCTAATCCCTCTTCAGGAAATGATTATGCTTGTATCTCACTATGTCTAGTATGCGAAAGAACCAATTGAAGAACCTAGCATTGAAACTAAAAGTGACCCAATCAAGAGAAAAACAATGAAATTTTGTTTATAGATAGTATATATTTTGTTAGTATATTTCTTTGTTAAAGTAATTTGTTAGACAATATTTTTAATGCATTTACGGTAAAAAAAATTACTAATTTTTGTTTATATTTTTGCATAAAGTCATCTCATCTAAAATTGAAGTTTCAATTTTTTAACTCTTCTTACAACTTTCTTTGACTTCTGCTATAGATAAGTTTTTCAAAATATATATAATTATTATGAAAATAATTTATTATAAAGTTTTAGTTCACTAAAAAGAATAATATTCAACTTTCATTGAGTTAGGCTATAACAAAGTTTTTCAAAATATATATAATTATTGTGAAAATATATTATTATAAGGTGTTAGTTTAGTTAAAAAAAGTAATAGTTTATCAATTTATATATATAATTATTGTGAAAATAAATTATTATAAGGTGTTAGTTTAGTTAAAAAAGAGTAATAGTTTATCAGTTTATCTACAAGATTTTATCTAAATAGAATACTACAATTTTCAATAAAATCAAATATTAATTTTGAATAATTAGAATAAAAAATAAATACCTCATTCTTTTCATAATAAGTTTATTGCAAAAAATAATTATCACATACATAAACATATATTAGTATTTTTTAAAAATAATTAGTATTGAGCCTAACAATTTTCCCCATTTTTAACTTATCACACTCCATTTCCTAATTTTTTAAACTTATCCAAATAAAAATTTATTTATTTTTTCTTTTTACTTAAACGATCCAAATTTAATCTTAATAAACCTTAACCATCATCAATACACTCAGCTTAAAAAAAACCTTACATAATAAAAATAACAAATTTAAATTCCACATAAACCACCACTCATAATGACTAGTTATAATAAATATTGCCACCATCTCATAATGGTTGGTTACAATAAGTATTGCTACCATATACTTAGAAGCATTCAAACTTGTAGACTTTTAAACACCTAAACAATGCAACTAATTCATCCCTACCCTCTGGCATCAACTTCTCCTCCAATGAAGCCCTTTTTTCCAACCCCACCAAACGTCCTTTTAAAAGAATAAATTAATTCTCGAACGACCCTTTTCTAGAGCCAACTAAGGCCCCCGTTGTTGGAAGCAAACGTAGGGTCACTTTTGCCGGCAAGAAATGAACTTGTGGTCCACTTGTATTGCTGAGCCTTGCTATGCTGTTCTCTGCATCCCAGCACATGCTTCCCACATGATGCAGACATCTCCATGTGACTACCTTTCTCTTATCCCCCTCGCTCTTCCACTAACAAACACTTGGACATATTTTGCACACAACTACTTCCACTGCGTACATTTTGTCTTCTATAAAGGCCATGTACCTTTCACTTGTCCTTTTTCTTCTATTTGCCTTGTAATTCCATGTGGCCTTACTTCCTCTTCACTTTATAGTCAGAGAGGAAGGAAAAAACACTCTACTCAATGCCGGTTCTACTTCCATCCACGTGTGTATCAGAAAGGATAAGGTATTTCACAAACAGTCCACACATATATTTTATATATATTGGAAACAAATATAGACAATTACAAAGTTGAATACACATTATAACCAAACAGCTAAAATTTATTTTAAACATTATGCGTAAACAATATAAACAACGATGCTGCATCTTTATTGTAGTTTGGGATACCATATGCTTTAAGTTTGATTTAAATTCTAGTATTTATTATGGTTTAATTTTATTTTATTTGTAATTATTTAATTATATATAAGGTATATTAATAAGGTTTATTTATGGATATGATCAATAGATAATGTAATTTTATCACCAAATTTAATAATGAAAACGAGTAAATTATGTATATTAAATATTTCAATATAAATATTTATACGTTTGTTTTCAAAAAGTGCAAGTGTATAGTCAAATGTATTTAAGATTTTACAAATTAAATTTTAATGAAGTCTTTTATAGTAGTCTTCTAACTATTTCATGAACTAGTATTTAATAATAAATGTAAATTGTTTTAATAGTCAATTATCCACTTAACCACTCTAATCTCAAGATCAATGAGGTGAGAAAATTAGTGCATCAAGTAGTATTATCATTGTATTTATAGAAATATTTAGGATAAACATGGAAATAATATATAAATTTGATTACTAGAGCATAATGTTTATTCACCTTTTCAATGGGGAAATAGTTAATGAAATAGGATTCAGTTACAATAATTATGTAGATGGATTTTACGATTGTTATACCTTTATATATAATATTCTTTTATATCTTTCTAAAATATTCTAGAAGAGAAACTTTCTAGTAGGTGGAACTTTCTAGTAAGTCCTCTTATAAGAGTTGGATTCACACTATTATTGGCCTTTTCTACTACCAATGCCCTTTCTCACCTAATGATATATTAATTTATGTATTAGGTGTTAGGGTGGATATGAACCTAATTGTAATATGCTTCCATTGCACTAAAACCACTCTGGTTAGACTAAGTTGGGTTAGAATGAATGGGGTAAAAGCCAAAGAATAATATTGAATTAATTATGTAAATGACTATTATTAATAAATAAATATATGAAGCCCAATCAGGATGGGGGCCGATAGTTGGGATAGCTTGGTCTTATGAATGATCAATACCTCTGAAAATACTACCGCCACCCCCCACATGCTAAACGCAATGGGTACAACGACGCTTGGCATGAATGCATGCTCGGATGGTGGGAAAGGTGGTGGGACAGAAGGTGAGGTGAGGCATAAAGGAAGGGAAGGGAGGCAAGCGAGCATTGTTAGAGTGTTTGCTTGTGGAGGAAGGTGGTATTGCAGTGGCTCGGTAGGGAGACGGAACATGCGACAGAAAGCTCGATGACGAATGTCATTCGAACGTAGGTATGTTATTTTCCCTCACTTGTTCACTGTAATTATGTTATGGTTGAGGTTTTGCTCAGGTGAGAGGAGGGTAAATAGGAAAAAGGCGTGGCGGGTAGGGAACTGCTCGTGGTAATGGGGAAGGCAATTGTTGGCAATTCCTATCCTTTGCGAGGTGGGTAGTGCCTATGATCGCTAGGGGGATAAACTAATGCTATTAGGTTTAGATATATCGGGCTCCTTAAACCACACTTGGGGCAAGGCTAACTGTTGCAAGGAAATGGGTGAGGGCAATGAGATGGGAGAAGGGGGAAGGGGGGTGCAGTAAGTAAGATGCATGAGAAGCAAGCATTATGGCTACAGGAAAAGCAGGTAGTGGGTTAATCAGAATTCCTCTCGGGACAATGGAAAGGCCAGAGACCCCGATTAGAAAGCTAATTGGGTGAAACTGAGAGGCAATGATATTACTCCCTGGAGAGAGGGTAAAGGGACCTAATTTCTTCCTGGAAAACTGTAAGCAGAAGCAGGAGACTGCGTGAATGGCTTAGGCAAGGGAAGGTTGACCTGCATGTGAACGAAAGTTATAGGGATTGGAAAAGGGGAGAGACAGTGAGCTGGGTCTATGGACCACCCCATTGTCGAGTTAAGTCTGTGGACCACCCCAACTCTGAGGCAATGAGAGCGAGAGGAGAGGAGAAGCGGGGGGTGGCACACAGTTTTGGAAAAACAATTCAGATAAGGGCCCAAACTGCAATGTTTTGTTTCTGTGTAACAAATTGTTGTTGTCACGATGGTTCAAGAAGTCTAGACATGGATCAACCTAGAAGGTGATGTGCTCGTGGAAGGAGAGGCCGACACTTAGGAAAGACAATGATTCAAGCATGTCAGAACCTCGAAGGGGCAGGAACTCAGTAGAACACCTTATCACTGAAGCGACGAAGGCTTACCGTGAGTGGACGATTGAAGGAATCTATAAATTGTTAGAAGAGGGTGAGGAGAAAATAAAACAATGCAGTGAGATAGAGGAAGACATGGACAACTAGAGGACTTTAGTTCCAGATCTGGGCAACAACTGAAGAAGAATTACATAGGTCAAACAAAATCTTTACCTATATTGGTTAATGAAGAGTTTATTAGGCAAAGCAATGGAACAAATTTCTTTAGGAATGGAAATGACAGTCCAAGGTATGTTGAGTTACAAGCAGGCTTTGCAGAAAGTCCTCTTCGAGCTTCATAAAAGGGACATTAGACTCAATAGAATTAACTGCCACGTCCCTTGCATACTAGAACTGATTCGGATGCCTCGAGCATCAATCAAGGATCCGACACCTGTTGAATCTACCTCAGATGAGTAGAAAGGATAAACTATTACCTATGCATATTTTTGTTTTATTCGGATAGATTTTAATTTATGCTATGGAAATATCAGTTTAGATAGATATGTAGTGTATGGACATGAAACAGGGACATAGCTATCTTGGCTAGAGAGATTAAGACTTTACTGTTTTTGAATGGATTATAATGTAGACAGGTGGCTAACATACCTGGTTTCCTTTCGGGGCAAGCTCACGCCACCTGGTCAATATATGTCATGTAAATTTGCCTTTGTTTAATAAAAAATGGAATGGTCCTACCAAGCTTAATAAAATACACACACACACACACATATAGATAGATAGATAGATATAGATATAGATATATATGAGATATATGTACTTGGGAATGAGACACCTAGAAATAAGATTTTTGCCAAAATAAAATAAAGATAAAGTCTCATTGATAAATGAGATTTGATATTTATTTCATAATAACTATTCTAGAATAAAATTCTAGGTAAGTTTAATGGACGGGAGAGAAAGGTCAATTAAGTTGCTTAGACAGAGAAAGATGTTAAGCTTAGAAAAGCCTAAATGTGGAAAGAAAGGCGAGCTTCTATAGAAAATCCTACGTAAGTGGATAAAATGATCCAAAAAAGAAAGACACCTCTAAAAGAAAATTTATGAGGAAAGGTTTTAAATACCTATTGAAGGGATCACCAAGGGGTTTTCCATTCCACACAAGTACATCTTGGCTTGTGGGGAACCTGGGGAATGAGTTCATGGTTGGAAGGAAAGGTGTTTTCCCAATTACATTTTCAGCAAATAAGTGGTTACAAATTCTCATTATTGTTAAGCTTTGGATTTTAGCATTGAAATCAAATTTGCATTGTTATGAATTTTTTGGATTTTCATTATTATAGATTGTGTTGTTGTGTATAATTAAATAATCGTCTCAAAATAATAAATCAATTTTGTTTCCCTGTTCACAATAGTTGATGCGGGTACACAAATATCAAATTTTGGGGCACAAAGTGAATTAATGATAGTTTTGATTCTGTATTGAATAAAATTGTTTGAGTGATTGATATTATATATATATAGTGATAGAAAAGAGGAACTAATACATGCCTATACATAGAGGCATGAATTGTAGCTACTATATAAATTAACTAATTTCTATAAATAATGTTTAATTGGGAATTATTACACGATGCATATATCTAGAATGAAGTCTCTGAGATAATTTCCACTTCTATGAATTGCGATGGTTTAAATTATACATGCAATTAGAGTAGGGAATGAGGTCCAATGATACCTTCATAACCAGATAAAAGTTTTGATAGAATCGTCAACATGTAATTTGAAACTATCGAAAATATAAATAACAGAGGAACAAAGATAATAGAGGAGATAGATTAAAGATATAAATTATACAAAATAATAATTAAAATATTTCAACCAAATTGATTTATCTGGTACTACTGAAAAGGAAATTTGATAGTAAATCTTAGAGAAATTGCTAAACTCTCTAGATATGTGTACTGTTATTTTTTGGATGCAGTTAAGGCCATATCGATATGTAGATATGGAACTCACTAGTTATAATTTTTATGAAAATTTGCTTAAGTAAATAATATAAATATGGTACAGACGGATGATTAACTAAGGGAGGAAAGTAAGAAAGGGAATGTTGACGCTTAGTTTCAGAATTCATTTCTTTACAGCAGATACATCTATATGTGTAATCATTCCGATCATTTCTCTGAAAATAATTGAGTTTTACATTATTTCAGAAAAGAAAGAAATCGAATAAAAAAATGAGAATGTTGAAGACCAAACTAAATCCATAAGAGTTGATAGTGGGGTCGCTGTAAATTTTTAACTTCATAACCACGAACAATAACGTGTAAATATGGGAGTTGAGGGTGTGGTTTTTCATGATGCGTATTACACCCAAACAAGAGAAAATCCCTCCTACGATCTGAAATAAACCAGAAGTTTGGGAAAACGCAATGGAATTAGGCACACAATTAGTTAATGCTTCCCGAAAGAGAGTAAAAGTTGGGGGAGCAGAAATTTTCATGGGAACAGGTACTTATAGGAAGGATCCATTTCAGGGTTAGACGGTTATACCTTGGTGGATCCCTCGGCCATAACTTGGGATAAAAATGACAAAAGACCCACGGATGATGCTACATTTTACACATCTTAAGTGAAATATCGATACCAAACTGTCATGCCTCACTAGAATAATAATCAGGTACTACATGAACAATTCTTTGAAAATTTAGAGATACCACCACAAACTATGCCAAACAAGTTCAATTGGAACGCGGTATGCAATTGTGAAGAAAACAAATATACGAAAAAAATATTACCTAGCATGTGCATTATCAATCATATAATCAAAGAATATATATTTTGGAAGTTGAAGCTATATGTGTCAAAGCAACCATTCCATCTACAAAATCATATGCGTAGATAGTGTGATGGTAATGCTGGAATAGAACCACCATCATGAAGGAAACCTGAAATCAATATGAAATTAAATAAGGAAAAAGTACGGGGATGAATATCATAAAAAAGAATCTACTCATTGTTGTAACCATTGTTTATGCAGAAAAAAAGTACAACAGATTGTAAAGCACAAGGCCTTTGAGGGTTATAAGAAAAACATGCATATATTGGCTAGCGATAAACATTCAATAAACTTCATCACCAGCACTTAAAAGTCGTAGATTGAATGGTATGTCCTCAAAAAAAAACCATTACAGGCCATAGGTTGTCCAAATAAATTACACGCCTATATTATGGCTATTAGATTTAGAAATTCCCCTCAGAGGAACAACATTGGTAGGGATTAATCCATAGTGAACATTTGCAAATAAGACTGAAGCCAGTGCTTGAATGAACAACAAGAGCCCGAGGAAATACGATAAAGACCAACCTGTAACATGAAAGAGTATGTGTTATGGTGAAGGCGTACTCTCATCCATGCAAGGGCAAGAAAAAAATCACTTAGAAATACCTCAAATAAACGGGGTCAAGGATGGGGTGACCGCGAATAGAAATTTTGAAAACAAAAATTTATGGAAATAAACCGTAGCAATACATTGTTAGAGTCGGGCGATTATACCTGAGACCAGGAGTAGCCACGACATTATTGCCCCTTCTATATCAATGAAAGAAGCTACTAGTGCCACAAGAGAGTGTTATCAATCACAATATCCAGGAAAAAGAAAAAAAGAAATGCACACTTCTGGAACCGAGACCATTTTGTGTCAAAATCAAAATTTGGTGTGTAAACATAAAGATATCCTTCTCTAATTACAAAATTTTGAGGCCTATACTAAAAATTACCGAATTCTCGGCCAAAGTAATCCCAACGAAAAATTCTATCCCGCAACATGAAGTAAGTAACTAGAATGCATGAGCGAAAGCTTTCAAACCTTATTGATGAAATCACAAGAAACAAAGAAAATAAAAAATTAAAAAATAAAAAGAAATAAATTCTAAACCAGGGCGGAAGTGATCCTACCGTGAGAGGAGAAAAAAAATTAAGGCCTAGTCTCTAAAGTGTTGAGATTTTCTGTTTTAGTCAAATAGGCAAAAATCTATGAAGGATGACAACAATAGGGATTAAGTTCCTAGATTAGCTCCAGGTTGTTGGGAGGGAGTTAATGCCTCCTATATTTGATGTGAAGGAGTTATGAGGCTGTTAGATTCTTTATGCTATATAACAGGCAATCATTCCAATGATTTGCTAAGAGTGTGTGAGGATTTCTTGATGTAATCTCCAAATTTGATTAATATATTCCTGATGCCTATGTTTAGTGGACGTAGCCCAGATTGAGTTTTCGCCATTTTGTATCAAAAAAGCACAATAATCTCCAATATCCAACCAGCAAAAAAAAATTTCCAATGCCTTTAAAAAAAAAATATCTTCCCTTAAAAAAAAAAAATTTTGCCTTTGCATTTGTTTTTACACAACCAAAAAAAACTGCCTTCACAAACAAAAAATTCTCTTGTTTACTCTTCACAAAAAATTTGCTTGTTTGCTCTTCACAAAAAAAAAAATTCTGCCTCTGCCTTTGTTCCTTTGCCTTTTAAAAAAAAAAAATTCATTTGCTGAGCAAGTTACATTTATTTTAGATCACCGCCAAAAATAAAAAACCAGCAAACAAAATGTTTTGTGTGCTTAGCTTCTGGCTCACACAAATATTCATGAGCACTTCTCAAAAAAATAATATACGTCTTTTTCCAAAAAATCTGAAATATCCAACACATGACTCCTTTCCTTAAAATGATCAACATACATATATAAGTTTGAATTGGAATACTTCACACTATCCTGGAGTAAAATAATGATCCTGCAACTGCATCACCATATTAATACTCGAACCACAAGCTTTGGACAAACCAGCAACACCGCCAAATAGTGCTTGATGGGCAGCGCAATTTCCAGAACTAAATCGGTTTTGCAGTGTGGATGAACCACATTAAAACTGTCTCTTATGTGTTTGATCTTCTGCTGTGTGTTTTATTTTATTTATTGTGCAACTGATCCAACAATTGGTATCAGAGCAATGTTGGAGGGCTGGAGGTGCTGAGATTGCCTGCTGGAGGTGCGTACTGAAGATTACTGATTGCTTTCTGCTGCACAAAACATCACTTGCTGCATACTGCGTTAAATGGTGTTGATTGGTGCGCAAGCTGGGTAGAACTGGAACTGGAGTGGTGCGAGTACAGGCGGGCAGCCGTATTGCTAGAGTCCTGCGCTATTCGAATGAAATGTGGTGCGTACAGATTGCAATGATATGGTATGTTTAATTCACAACCATAAACAAATCTGCGTAAAGGTTTTTTATTGTTTGTTGTTGGCGCTGGAGTGTGGGAATGTTTGCCTGGTGTTTTAAATGAAGCCTGCTTACTTTCAAACTGTGGAAAATGTATCCGGTGGCCCATGAATCCACACAGAACCGTAAATTTTAAAATTGTTGGGTTGTTAATCATCGCTGGTGCGTTGTCTCATTCACCTGTCATGTGCTGGGATATACCGATATATATATACATAAGTGCGGTTGGCTCAATGTTATCTCTTTATAACTATTTCCGCACGCTATTTTTTACATGAGCTGGATTCATTTTAAAAAAAAAAAAACACTGCAAAACCGATTTAGTTCTAGAAATTGCGCTGCCCATCAAGCACTATTTGGCGGTGTTGCTGGTTTGTCCAAAGCTTGTGGTTCGAGTATTAATATGGTGATGCGGTTGCAGGATCATTATTTTACTCCAGGATAGTGTGAAGTATTCCAATTCAAACTTATATATGTATGTTGATCATTTTAAGGAAAGGAGTCATGTGTTGGATATTTCAGATTTTTTGGAAAAAGACGTATATTATTTTTTTGAGAAGTGCGCATGAATATTTGTGTGAGCCAGAAGCTAAGCACACGAAACATTTTGTTTGCTGGTTTTTTATTTTTGGCGGTGATCTAAAATAAATGTAACTTGCTTAGCAAATGAATTTTTTTTTTTTAAAAGGCAAAGGAACAAAGGCAGAGGTAGCAATTTTTTCTTTGTGAAGAGCAAACAAGCAAATTTTTTGTGAAGAGTAAACAAGAGAATTTTTTGTTTGTGAAGGCAGTTTTTTTTGGTTGTGTAAAAACAAATGCAAAGGCAGAATTTTTTTTTTTTAAGGGAAGATATTTTTTTTTAAAGGCATTGGCAATTTTTTTTTGCTAGTTGGATATTGGAGATTATTGTGCTTTTTTGATACAAAATGGCGAAAACTCAAAGTCCCCGGTTCGAAATTGAGAAATTTAATGGCAAGAATAATTTTGAGATCTGGAAGGTGAAAATGCACGATCTGCTGGTTCAACAAGGTGTGGCGAAAGCACTGTTGGGGAAAAACAAAAGGTCGTCTTCTATGACGGAGGATGAATGGGATGAGATGGATGATAGAGCTCTGAGCGGAATTCGGTTATGTCTAGCGGACGATGTTCTGTTCAACATTGTGTCAGAGAAAATCGCCGCAGGCCTGTGGTCGAAGCTTGAGAAGCTCTACATGACGAAATTTTTGACAAATCGAATTCTCCTGAAACGACAGCTTTATGGTTTGCGGATGAAAGAAGGTACCTCAATTGCTGATCACCTGAATGTTTTTAATACCTTGTTGGTGCAATTAAATAGTCTAGATGTAAAATTTGATTCAGAGGATAAGGCAATAACTCTATTATGTTCTTTGCCCGAATCCTGGGATCACTTTGTTACTTCCATAAGCTTTAGTACATCAGATATCCTTGAGTTTGACGATGTTGTTGGAGCCTTGTTGGCTGAGGATACGAGGAAGAGGTCGAATGCAGACACATCTACATCA
>APFE030225768.1:31850-59584 GCA_000404065.3 Pinus taeda | reverse complement strand
AGCTCCAGGTTGTTGGGGGGGAGTTAATGCCTCCTATATTTGATGTGAGGGAGTTATGAGGCTGTTAGATTCTCTATGCTATATAACAGGCAACCATTCGGATGGTTTGCTAAGAGTGTGTGAGGATTTCTTGATGTAATCTCCAAATTTGATTAATATATTCCTGATGCCTATGTTTGGTGGACGTAGCCCAGATTGGTTGGGTGAACCACGTTAAAACTGTCTCTTATGTGTTTGATCTTCTGCTGTGTGTTTTATTTTATTTACTGTGCACCTGATCCAACATAAAGAACATCATGAAGTGTACAATCAATGCTTTATTTGTATGGACATTGGGAACACTGTAAATAACCTAAACCAAAATGAGATTTCATCTATTACAAAATACAAGGAAATTGAACTAATATACAGGAAACATCTTTTCTTTCAAGAAGAAGTAACAATTGGGCATAAGGAGGGGACCTTGTTACAAAAACTTGAAAGAAAAAATAAAGATTGGAATGCTAAGTGTATGCATAGCGGTGCTCTATAGGTACAAAAGCTCCCTAATAGGGCAAGAGGAAATGAAAAAAAAATGGAAGTTAACCCGAGGCACAGGGTTAGGGTTGAGGATGCGGATCTCGAACCTTGGGTTAGCAAAACATATCTACTCTACCTCTTTTGGCAAGTACTGCACACTGCCTAGAGATCACACGAACCAAGTGAACATGTCCACTACCGGGTTGGTACATAATAATAAAGGACAAGTTAATACAAGCGTCAATAAATTTCCTCTATAATATATGACATGAAGAGTTAGGCTACAATAACCTTTACAAGATACGTTTCCCTAAAAAGCTTTAAAAAATTACCAGTATCGGAAGTAGCACCCTTGTATATCCACTTACAATTGATTAAAAAAAACCAAACCATGTGTATGTTAACATTATGAATTCATTTCAACTACTTAGACCCTTGAGCTTGGGTGGTACACTTTAATAAATGGAAAACCTTAGTGAAGTTGAAGCGAAGGTTGGGTACCTCAACATTAAAGGAAAAGAAAAATTATAGAGAAATTGTAGCAAAGGGTTTTTATGTTATATTTCACCTATATGTATTAAATACATTATTCAAAATTGAAAGGGAATATTATAGAAATAACTAAATAAACAACAAAAATTGTGATGGAAATAAGGTGTGTGAAAAGTGGTATTAGAGCTTAGGGTTAACCCCTGGCCTAATGGGCATCAAGATTAAATTGAGAATGGTAAAGTATATGTGAAATTGTTGTAATATTCTTCCTCACAACCAATTTTCTAGATTCAACTCTCATACCTAATCAAATTTTTTATACAATTAAGAAATTCTTGCGAAAATACCAAGTCATTGGAGTTACATTGCTTTTGGAACAACAATATGGAGGAAATAATTATAATAAGTACATACTGAATAACCACTCAATGACAAAGGAAACATAAAACTAATTCTTTTTTTCTAATCACTACAGACACACATACAGGGAATATACAATAGGTAGAGAAATTTAACCTTGCTAAACAATTCTGAGATAATTCTTGAACCAGCGAGAATACCATTTTGGGTGGGAAAAATGATAGGTGGATTATAGAAAAATTGAAGCAGCCATCAGGTGTTGATCGAGAAAATTGAGAAATTTGGCCATAAGAATTATTGCTAAAGATGACCGCGTCCAAAATTTTAAGGATTGGGCCAATTACAAAGGGCAGACTCGATAGTTTTGTCTGGTTATCACTAGTTGATCTTTCATGAACTGTACCAATGCCTTGAAAAATACCACAAAATATGGGAAAACTAGCAAATTTTCACGCCTTGACCCCCAAACCGAGGCAAAAAATTAACACTATCAATAATAAAGAGAAACAACATACACCCACTTGATATGTGTCTAGATTTGAGGAGATGAAGTGGGTTCTTACAATTGCTAAAGCTTGATTTCAAATGTTATAGCGATATCTCGATGAACGTCTTATCTAGAAATTAAATAACTTCTTAGAAACATTGAAATTTAAATTTTATGTGTGGAAGTTATTAACAAAAACAAGAAGTGATATTTTGGTGCACAACAAGGAGTTGTACAATATGTAAACTCATTAATCAAAATATAATGGACCTGTCCATATATGTAAATGGGTCTAATCCTATATAAACTGGAATAGTTCTTATAGAATTTACCACATTAGCATTATTGAAATATCTCTTTTGTTATTCTAAACTGTATTGAATGATGTTTCAAGGCATTCATTCATTTGATGGGTGCCTCAATACTTTCCCAATCTACAAGTATACAACTTTATTTCCTACTACTCTAGCTAATAAATAGTGTGTGGCTTCTTTGACACTTCATGGCACACATGGGAACACATATTTAAGTATGTAAGAGTAAGATACATTGCATTGTTATAAAAGACATTTGAGCATAGAAATTTATAATCTAGGGGCATTAATAGTTGCACTCGGTATGAACATTAACCCATACGATATTCTAGGATAATTGTGTTCACATACGAATTGATCAAATTTGGTCACAATGAAAGGTTAAGAGAATATAAAGACACACCCAAGGTAAGAATTAAGAATTTTATGAGTGTTCCTATGAAATCCCCAAAATTTCATCTCTATATGTAGATTGGAAAGGTCCCCAATTCATAGTTGGAGCTGGAAACCAACTCTAGAAAATATGACAAAGGATTAAAGAGGGTTCCTATAAGCTAACTCATAACACATAATCAAAATTTATATTGTATTTTCTAAGCAGTACACAATTTTGAATGCCATTGTTTATTCGACATTGAGTATTTCTAGTTGTGTTGAACTCTGTATTATGAGAATTCTTACTTGACAATTAACAAATATCATATATTGGGAGAGGTAGGTAGTTTGGTCGAGAAGCTAGCCACATGAATTAAGAGTTGAGGTTCAAATCTGATGGATAAATTTTATAGCGTGGTGTATGGGTGAACCATCATACACTAACAAAGGAAAATCTTTGTTGTAAAAAGATGGAGGTACTATAAGATAGTGCAGAAACAATGTATAAATTTCCAGTTGTACACTTTAGTGAAGGACGGGGTCAATGTGGGTATCCACAAAAATTCGCAAAAATTTGAGGATTCTTGAATTGGAACAATTATGGGAAGGTGGAGTGAAATCATGCCACTTGGGAAGCTAGTAGGATAGAAGGAAAATCAATGAAGTAGACCATCAAATGGAAAAAATTAGGAAGAAAATCACAAAAGGCACAACGAAATTAGGGAAACGAAGCCTTAATTTTAATTTTGTTAATTATTGAAAACATACTTATGAGTTTGAATATGGTTGGAATAGGTGAAAATTAATTAACTAATGCATTGTGTGTGTATACATATAAAAATGTGAATGAAGTAAGTATCTATGTTGGTGATTTATGTATACCCTCACTGAATCTTGGAAGTGTATGAACGTGTAACAAAATAATCCCAATGAAATTGATTAGGGTCACTTTGAAAAAGAAAAAAAAGAATTTGACCTGGTCAATAGAAGATTATCTCACACTAAAATGCACATGATGGTTGTGTGTTAGATACAAGGAATGAACTCATAGCATAAAAGATAACGATGAAATGGCCAGGTAATTATGGTGCCCATATGTAAGAAATATGAAAGGAAACTGGGAAATTATTATATTGAAATTCACAATTAGTAAAACCTATATCATTAGATATAATTGTGAATAACTAGAAAAAAGAAGGGTATATGTCATTGCCAAGATGTTATATTAAATGTTAATAACATTGTTTAAATGCATAGGAATAGTGCAACAGCAGGAAGTGAGTGTTATCATGAGTGCAAGCATATTGGAAAAACAAGGCAATTTCCTTCTACCACTTAAGAAAAGAAAATTAAGTGCCAACATAGTTAAGCATTTGAAGGATGGTTTAATCATGATATAGTAGCCATGAAAAGGACCAAAGTAGTAAGTGCACAAGTAATGCTATAATATTTCATGTTTAGCATGTTACACACCATCCCTTAATAATTGTTTTTTTTTAGCAATGTGAAAAACAATATACAAATTTGTATACTCAATTTCATAGGTATGACCACTAGGTTTATTTGTGTAACACACTAATGGTGCTGACTTTATTTGATACATGTGGCAAATATGTTGAGTGCAGGAGAAATTAAGAAGCATATATTTAGCCTATATGCAAATGTCCTAAAATAGGAGGAGGGTATAAATGCAATAGTATCGGCTTTAGACTAGGGTCAGCACACGAAATGTAGTAAAGTGTTGACTAAAAGCATGAACAACAGGAAGTATTTTCTTTTCAGACTCAGGAAAAGATGAAATATATACGATAATACGAAGATAACTAACCGAATGGGAACCGTAGCTTATCAATTAGTATTTTTTTTATGTGTAATATATTGATACTCAAGTAATAGGTACATGATAATTTTCACCAAATTGAGTGGAAAAGGCTACAGGTAGAGCTGAAGGATACCTTCTAGCAGAATCCCTTGTATCTTAACCAGAAAATAAATTTTCTTCAAAATTGAACTGCTATTTAGGATTAAGTGCAACGAAAGGCTTTACTTCTACAAACGAAACGTGGGAGCAAGGAAAGTGTGCAGAAGAAAGGTTATCTGGAAAGGTTTCTGAGAAAGGAAACTAGAGAGTGGACATCGAGGACGGTGTTAAAAAAAGGTAGGAGAAAGTAATATCCCTACGTTCCAATAAAATCACTCTGGTTAGATTGAGTTGGGTTAGAAACAATGACGGAAAATCCAAACAAGAATATTTAATTAACTATGTAAATGATTATTTATTAACATATAAATATATGAGATGTATATACTTGGGAATGGGACACCTAGAAATGAAATTCTTGCCAAAATAAAATAAAGATAAAATCTCATTGATAAATTAGATTTTAACTTCTTTTCATGATAAGAATTCTAGATTAAAATACTAGATAATATTAAGGATGGGAGATAATTACCCATTAAGTTTCTTAGCTAAAGAAATATGCTAAGCTTAGAAAATGATAAAAGCATCATGGGAGAGAAAGACGGGCTTTTATGGAAAAGCCTAGGCAAGTGGATAGAATGACCCACAAAAGCAAGACACCGTCAAAGGAAGCCTTATCAGATTAAATACCTATTGAAAGGATCAACAAGGTGTTATTTGTTCCAAGAAAGTGCAGCTTGGCTCGGGGGAACCTGGGAATCAGTTCATGGTTGAGAGGAAAGTTGTTTTCCTAATTGTATTTTTGGTGAATAATTGGTTAGAAAATCTCATTATTATTAAGATCTAGATTTTAACACTAAAATCAAAGTTAAAATGTTGTGAATTTTTCATATTTTCATCATTATAGATCATCTGGTTGCATATAATTAAATAATGTACTAAAAAGAATAAATTGATTTTAATTCCATGTTCACAATATTTCACGCGCATACCCGTATATCATATTTTTGGACACGAAGTGAATTAATGATAGTTGTAATTGTGGATGCAACCAAATTGTTTGAGTGATTGAGATTATATATAATATATATATAGTGATAAAATAGAAGAATTGTTGCATGTCTATACGTAGAGGTATGAGTTATAGTTACTATATCAATTAACTAATTTCTATAAATTATGTCTAATTGGGAAACATTACCCGATGCATGTATTGAGACTGAAGTTGGTAAGATAATTTCCACTCCTATGAATTGCAATGATTTAAATTATACATTCAATTAGAGTTGGGAATGAGGTCCAATGATACTTGCATAAACAGATAAAAGTTTTGATAGTATAGTCAACTTGTAATTTGTAACTAATAGAGAATATAGATAACGAAGGAACAAAGACAATATAAGGGTTGGATTGGAGATATACATTATACAAAATAATAATTTAAATATTTCAACCAAATCAATTGATCTGGTACTGGTGAAAAGGAAATTTGATAGTAAATCTTAGAGAAATTTCTAAATTCTGTATATATGCATACTGCTATTTTATGGATGAAGTTAAGGCCATATCAATATGTAGATATGAAACTCATTGGTTATAATTTTTATGAAGATTTTCTTTAGGAAGTAAATAATCTAAATATGGTATAGATGGATATATGAAACTCACTGGTTATAATTTTTATGAAGATTTTCTTTAGGAAGTAAATAATCTAAATATGGTATAGATGGATGGTTAACTAAGGGGGGAAAGTTAGAAAGGCAATGTTGACACTTAGTTTTTGAATCCATTTATTTCCATGATACATCTATATGTGTAACCATTCCATTCATTTATCCTAAAACAATTGAGTCTTACATTTTTTCGGAAAAGAAAGAAATCAAATTAAAAAAAAAAAAAGAATGTTGAACACCAAACCGAACCCATAATAGTCGATAGTGGGGTTGCTGTAAAATTTTAACTTCATAATCATGAACAATAAGGTGTAAATATGGGAGTTTAGGGTATGGTTGTTTTATGGTGAGTATTACACCCAAAAAAAAGAAAGGAAAATACGTCCTACAATCTGAAATAAACCACAAGTTTGAGGAAAGGCAATGGAATTAGGCACATAGTTAGTTAACACTTCCCGAAAGAGACTAGAAGTTCTGGGACAAAGACCACAACAGACCCACGCATGGTGCTACATTTTTCACATCTTAAGTGAAATATCGATACAAAATTTTCATCCCTGACTAGAATAATAATTAGGTACTTCATGTGCCAAAACAAAATTCTCTGAAAATTGAGAGATACCATCACCAAATATGCCAAACAAGTTCAATTGGAATGTTATATTCAACTATGAAGAAAATAAATATACAAAAATAATATTAGCGAGAAGGTCACTCACTGTGTGCACTCTCAATCGTATAACCAAAAAATATATCTTTTGGAGGTTGAAGCTATATCTATTAAAGCAACCATTCCATATACAAAATCAAATGTGTAGATAGTGTGGTGGTAACACTTGAATAGAACCCCCAGCGTGAAGGAAACTTGAAATAAATAGAAAATTAAATAAGGAAAGAGTATGGAGATGCTTATCAGAAAAAATAGAATTAACTCATTGTTGTAACCATTGTTTACACATAAAAGAAGTACATCACATTGTAAATCACAAGACCATTGAGGGTTATAATCTAAACATACATATATTGAATAGTGATAAACATTCAATAAGCTTCATCACTGGCACTTAAAAGTCATATATTGAATTGTATGTCCTCAAAAGTTGGTAATATAGGCCATAGGTTGTCCAAATAAATTACACACCTATATTATGGCTATTCGATTTAATAAAATACCCTCAAAGGAACAACTTTCATAGGGATCAATCCACAGTGAATATTTATGAATAAGACTAAAGCCAGTGTTTGAATGAACAACAAGAGCCCAAGAAAATATGACAAAGACCAACGTGTAACATGAAAGGGTAGATGTTAGGGTGAAGGCATACTCTCGGCCACACAAGACAAAGCAAACCATAACCTCAAAATACTTGAAATAAATGGGGCCAAGGATGCAGTGAGTATGAATAGAAATTATGAAAACAAAAATTTTTGGAAATAAAATCTAGCAATACATTGTTTTAACCAGGAGATTGTACTTATGACTAGGAATAGCCACAACATTCTTCTCCCTCTTATATCAACAAAAGAAACTATTAAATGTGAAGAAAAATTCACGGAGGATTCTAGGTTAGATCTTTCTAGATCTCTAGGATTCTAGATCTTTCTACACCACCATTAGTTTCTGGAATCACATGCAGGATTCTAGATCCTCCTACGCTACCAGTGGTTTCTAGGCCATTCCAGATGTCCATATTAATCACATACATGATTCTAGATCCTTCTTCTACCTCTATAAATTTGTAATTTCTCTGGCCAAGGAAACCAAGCCAAGGCCCAAGCCTGTTTGTAATGCAAAGTGATTTATGTTCTCTAGTGCTTGTTTCATCTATTTCACTGTTTATGATTTAGTAATCTTGTTGTTTCTCCATTTGTCTCTCTCTGTGAATTATTCTCTACTATTGCCATCTAAGTCTCTAAGTATAAATCCACTGTGTGTTATGTATGCTCTGCTATAACAACTGGTATTAGAGCGAGGTTCGAATATCCACCATGTAAGCTGCTTAGTGCCATTGCCTTACTCTGGCAGTGTTCATTAAAACGTTGGTTGTTACTCCTGGAGCTGTTGAAGGATCTGTCCAGGAAATAGATGAGGAACACTGGAACAAAAAGGCAGTTGCTGCAAGAAAAACAATGTCCTAGATCTATGTTGAAACGTGTTGTTAGAGTTTTAAAAGTGGAGATCCGTGGAGATTGGAGTTGAAACGTGGTGTTCATAAGGTTGTTTACATCAAGCTTGCACGTATACGTCAAGTTTTTTTCTCAAACCAACATATGTATGTGTGAAATGTGAAAAGGTTAAAACATTATATATGTTTTTATATTTATTATGAAACATATATAATTATATGTTGGAATTTTGAAAACTATATTTTAGAAAGGAGCAGGAATTTTGAAAAGGGTATTTTAAAAGGAGGAAGGTCATTATTACTAAATTTTAAAGAGTAATAATTAAATTTTTATTTTTTAAGTGGAGTTTTTGTGTTTTGGGGTGTGAATTTGATTGAAGATGGAGACAACAGTTACAGATATGGAGAAGTTGAGCGGGGCTAATTTTTCCCTATGGAAATCACAGATGGAGGATATACTGATTTTAAAGGATCAATATTTTCCAATTGAGGGAACAACAAAGAAACCCTCATCGATGACAAATGAAGAATGGAATAAGCTAGATAGAAAGGCGATTGCAACAATCTGCCAATTTTTAGCAAAGAATGTTTATTTCAATGTGTTCGGAGAAAAGACGGCTGAAGGATTATGGAAGAAGCTCCATGATCTATATGAGAAGAACATGACATCAAATAAAGTGTTCTTGATGAAGAAGCTTTATAGTCTCAAAATGAAGGAGGGTGCTTCAATTGTTGAGCACTTGAATGCATTTAATATTATTACTAATCAGCTTGCCTCTGTTAAAATCATTTTAGATGATGAAATTAGAGCTATTTTGCTAATGTGTTCTATGCCAAATAGTTGGGAAATTTTAATTGTAGCTATGAGCACTTCAACAACTACAGGGATCCTGAAGTTTGATGATGTCAACAACAGTTTAATAAATGAGTAACTACGATGCAAGTCAATTACGGAAAACCAGGGAGGAGAGGCTCTAGCTCTAGCTAATCATGGTAGGAGAATGGATCGAGGCCAGCAAGGGCGATCAAGATTGAGAGGCCGATCAAAATAAAGGAGAGGAATGATCATCCGTTTCATTGTGGAAAACCTGGGCACATGAAGAAAGAATGTCGATTCTGGAGGAAAGGACAAAAGGATCAAAGACCGTCTAGTACAAATCACAAGTCATCCAGCACAAATGAAGGTGAGACTACTGATGTAGCCACAGATGGTGATGTGTTGTTTACTGTTTTAGTAGGGGATGCATGTGTATATACATCTAGTAGTACCTTTGATTGGATCCTTGACTATGGGGCATCTCACCATGTAACCCCATGAAAAGATAGTTTTGTTTCATATAATCCCAATGATTATGGTAGAGTGCATTTAGGGAATAATAATTTTTGAAGTATTGTTGGAGTTGGAGATGTCCAAATCAAGATGAAATATGGACAAGATATATTGTTGAAATAGATCAGGCATGTACCAGAAATGCGCATGAGTTTAATCTCTATGGGACGACTCGATGATGAAGGCTATTTGACAAGCTTTGGAAAAGGAGGCTGGAAAATTAGCAAAGGTGCATTGGTTGTGGCCAAAGGACCCAAGACAGGAAAATTATACACATTGAAGACATTGATAGGAAAATCAGATTTGGCTGTTGTCACCAAGGAAGGAAATTCAGCAGATCTGTAGCATAAGCATTTGGGTCACATGAGCGAGAAGGGCTTAAAAATCCTTGTTGGTAAAAATTTATTGCCAGGTTTGAAATCCTACAATCTTGATCTTTGTGAGCATTGTATATATGGTAGACAAAGAAGGGTTACATTCCTTAGAGGTGGCCATGACAGAAAGAAAAATGTGTTAGAATTGGTACACTCAGATGTGTTTGGGCCTATTAACATCAAATCATTGGGAGGAGCAACATATTTTGTAACATTTATAGATGATGCATCCAGGAAGGTTTGGGCATATCCTATTAAAAATAAAAGTGAAGAGTTTGGAATATTTCAAAAATTCCATGTCGTTGTTGAAAGAGAGACTAACAAATCACTGAAGTGTTTAAGAACAGATAATGGTGGAGAATATTGCTCAAATCCATTTAAGGAATATTGTAACAGGTTTGGCATAAAGCATGAGAAGGTTGTGCCTGGTACTCTTCAAAAAAATGGTGTCGTAGAAAGGATGAATCACACCATTATGGAAGAGGTCTGAGGTATGTTGTCCAATTATGGTTTGGAGAAGAATTTTTGGGCTGAAGCAGTCAGGACCACTCACTACCTCATAAATAGATCTCCAGCTATAGCCTTGGATGGCGGTATCCCTGAAGAAGTTTGGACTGGTAAGAATTTGAATTATTCTCACTTGAAAATCTTTGGATGTGAAGCATTCATACATATTACCAAAGAAAATAGAACTAAGCTAGATGATAAATCTATGAAATGTATTTTTTTGGGATATGTGGATGAAGATCTTCATTATCGTCTATGGGATCCAGTCAAACATAAAATTATTAGAAGCAGGGATGTTATATTTAATGAGTCAGAAATGTTTAAGAGGACTGCAGATGAGTTGGAGGTTAAGAAGGTTATTGACAGGTTTGAAGAGCAGCAGGAAAACATACCACCAATACAAGAAAATGAACCATCAAATTCAGGAGCATGAAGAACAATAAAGTGGAAAATAATGAACAACAAGAAGAAGGAATCTTGCAGGAACCTTTACAGGAGATTCAACCTGATAATGCACCACCACAGTTGGTTCGCAGATCTTCTAGGCTTCATAAGCCTTCACAAAGGTATCCTCCTTCAAACTATATTTTGTTGACTAATGAAGGTGAACCTAATTGTTTTCAAGAAGCTTGTAAAGTCAAGCATAATAAAGAATGCAAGAAAGCAATGGAAGAAGAAATTAACTCTTTGCAGGAAAATAAAACTTGGGAGTTGGTAAACCTCCCAAAAGGTAGAAAGGCTCTACAAAACAAATGGGTTTACAAGATTAAGCATGAAGGTGATGAAAAGAAGGAGATGTATAAAGCAAGACCGGTGGTGAAAGGTTTTGCCCAAAAAGAAGGTATTGACTTCACTGGAAGTTTCTCACCTATTGTTAAAATGTCATCTATTAGAGTCATTCTTGGTCTAGTTGTTACTTTCAGACCTAGAGTGTGAACAGTTAGATGTAAAAACTACATTCCTTCATGATGAATTGGATGAAGAAATTTATATGGAGTAGCTAGAAGGCTTCATAGAAAAAGGCAAAGAAGGCCTTGTTTGTAAGTTGAAGAAGAGTCTCTATCGGTCAAAACAGGCACCTCAACAATGGTACAAGAAATTTGATTCATTCATGTTGGAACATGGTTTTCAGAGGTTGGAAGCTGACCATTGTGTCTATATCAAGAGTTATGATCAAGGAAAGTATATCATATTATTGTTATATGTGGATGACATGTTTATTGTTGGGCATGATAAGAATAAGATCAATAGGTTGAAGAAAGATTTGGGTAGCAAATTTACAATGAAGGATTTGGGACCAGCACAATAGATATTGGGCGTGAAGATTATGCGTGACAGGAAAAAAAAAAGGTTGTGGCTGTCACAAGAAAAATATATCAAGAAGGTGCTTGACAGGTTTAATATGAAGGATGCCAAGCCAGTTGGTACACCCCCTACAGCCCACTTCAAGCTGAGTACTGAATTATGACCTAGTAATGACAAAGAGAAAGAAGAGATGAGAAAAATTCCTTATGCTTTAGTAGTTGGTAGCTTAATGTATGCCATGGTATGCACATGACCAGACATTGCATATTCAATGGGAGTAGTGAGCGGGTTCCTTACCAATCCAAGCAAACAACATTGGCAAGCAGTAAAATGGATTTTAAGGTATCTCAAGGCTACTAGTCATTATTGTTTATGTTTTGGTAATGATGAGACTGTGCTTGAAGGATTTACAGATGCGGATATGGCTGGAGATATGGGTACTAGAATGTCCACTACAGGTTATTTGTATACTTTTGCAGGTGTAGCAGTATCTTGGGTGTCAAGGCTACAAATATTAATAGCTCTCTCTGCAACAGAAGCAGACTACATAGCTGCAATAGAAGCTTGTAAAGAGATGTTGTCGATGCAGCGATTCCTAGTAGAGATAGGAATAAAGCAGGACAAGTATGTGTTATATTGTGATAGTCAGAGTGCCATTCACTTGGTGAAAAACCTAGCATTTCATTCAAAAACCAAGCACATTGACTTAAGGTACCATTGGATCCGACATGTGTTGGAGGAAGAATAAATATCCTTGGAAGATATCCATACAGATAGGAACCCTACTCATATTCTCACTAAGATTCTACCACGAAATAAACATGAGTTATGTAGAGGCATGGTAGGACTCAGTGTGACTTGATGACTCTTATTTGGCTTCAAGTGGGAGAATGTTAAGTGTGAAGCCAAATTCACGGAGGATTCTAGATCATATCTTTCTAGATCTCCAAGATTCTAGATCTTTCTACACTACCATTAGTTTCTAGAATCACATACAAGATTCTAGATCCTCCTACACCGCCAGTGGTTTCTAAGTCATTCGAGATCTCCATCTAAATCACATACATGATTCTAGATCCTTCTTCTGCCTCTATAAATTTGTAATTTCTCTGGCCAAGGAAAGTAAGCCAAGGCCCAAGCCTGTTACGTAATGCAAAGTGATTTATTTTCTCTAGTGATTGTTTTATCTATTTCGTTTCTGATTGAGTAATCTTGTTTCTTCTCCATTTGTCTATCTCTGTGAATTATTCTCTGATATTGCCATCTAAGTCTCTGAGTATAAATCCACTGTGTGTTATGTATGCTTTGATCTAACAGAAACAATTAGTGCCACAAGAGAGGGCTGAGAATCACAATATCAAGGAAAAAGAAAAAAAGAAATGCATACTTCCGGGACTCAAACCCTTCTCTACAAAAATCAAAATTTGGTGTGTAAACATAAAGTTATCCTTCTCTAATTATAAAATATTGAGGCTTATAGTAAATGTTACTAAATTCTCAGCGAGAGTAACCCCAATGAAAAAATCATTTATCCTGCAACACAAGTAAGTCACTAGAATGCATGAGGGAAAGCTTACAAACCCTAATGATGAAATCATAAGAAAGAAATAAAACAAAAAAAAATAAAACATTGAGAAAGGAATTCTAAACCATGGTGGAAGAAATCTTACCATGAAAGGAGAAAAAAAAAAATTAAGGCCTAGAATATAAGGAACTTCGTGAAGCATATAATCAGCGTTGAATTTGTATGGGAACCAGGAAGACTATAAATAAGCTAAACCAAAATGAGATTTCAGCCATTTCACAATACAACGAAATCGAACTAATATACAGGAAACGTCTTTTCTACCAGAAAGAAGCAGCAATTTGGCTTAAGGAGGGGACTTTGTTACAAAAAGCTGAAAGAAACAATCAAGGTTTAAAATCCAAGGGTATGAATAGTGGTTCTCTGTAGGTATAAAAATTCCCTAACAAGGCAAAAGGAAACGAAAAACCAAAATTGAAGTTAACTTGAGGCATAGGGTTAGGGTTGAGGACGAAGATTTCAAACCGGTCGGAAAAACATATGTCCTCTGCCTCTTTTGGAAGTTAATGCACACTGCTTGCAGATCACATGGACTAGATGAACGTGTCCCCTACCAGGTTGGTACACATCAATCAAGGACCACTTATATGACTGTCAATAAATTTCCTCTGTAATATACGATATGAATATCTAGGGTATAATAACCTTTACAAGATACTTTTTCCTAGCAAGCTTTAAACAGTCACCACAATCAGAAGTATACCCCTTTTATATCCACTTACAGTTGATTAGAAAAACAAACCATCTTTATGTTAACATTATGAATTCATTTCAATGGCTTAGAACAAACCGAGACCCTTGAGCTTGGGTGGTACAATTTAATAAATGGAAAACCTTAGTGAAGTTGAAGTGAAGGTATGGTACCTCAACATTAAAGAAAAAAAATTATAGAGAAATTCTAGCAAACAGTTTTATGTCAGATTTCACCCATATCTATTAAATACGTTATTCAGAATCAAAAGGGAATATTATGGAAATAAGAAAAAATAAAAAACAAAAAAAGTTGTGATGGAACTAAGGTGTGCGACACTAACATACCCTCCACTTAGAAAATAGCCTTGTCCTCAAGGATTGAGATGTGGAAATTACTGCAAAATGTTGATAGAATCCCAAGTGATATCCTTGCGTTAAATCCTTTTACTATATTAGAACATATTCAATTATGTGATGTCAAATATGTCTCTCATGGTGGTCAACGACTAATTCAGGTTTTGACCAAATGGAATCTTCTTCATGTGATTATGGTAGACTAGTTTGAATATTGAAATTAGATCCAATCACTTTCCTTAAGAAAGAAAAATAAAATTAGATGGATATTTACGTAGCTTGGAAACTATAATTTGTAGGTGACAAAGCCAATGCATCAGAGAATTGTTTAAGGCACGTAAAAATTTTGGTCCATCTTCTATCGATAGGCAACTTTGAGGGAATTTTTCTTATATGGTTGGAGATGAAGAAACACTTAATCCCTTTCAGCAATATGGTTTTCAAAGCAATGTTGATCAGCATATTCCTTCATTCAGTTTTGGGGCATGGCTAAATTATTTTTTAGAGTGCAAAGCATGTCATCTTGAGCTATAATATTTTTTTCCACCTTTTGAACCTTGAAGATGCCCAATAGATATGATAAGACTGATGGGGTCATTTAACCATAAACTTCCTCAAAGGAAGTCTTGTATGTGGCACCATGATAAGTTGGATTGTACTACTATTTAGTGAGTGGTAGCCGCTAAATCCATTAAAACTTTATTTCATACTTAAAACACCTTAAATAAGCCTCTGATAAATTGTTGACACCTTCCATATGACCATTAATTTGGATATGATAGGAAATTATAAGATGTAATTATGTTCCTTGGAGTCAAATAAATTCTTTCCAAAAGTTATCAATAAGAACATCATGACAATTACTGGCAATCTATTATGGCATATGATGGAAATTGAAAATATTTTCCATGAAAACTTCGGCCAATGGAAGATTTAAAAGGATGGTGGAGGGAATATAAATGAGCATTAGTGGAAATTCTCTCAACCACCACCATGATCATTGATTTATTACTATATTCAGGGAGGATTGTAATATTTTCCATATAGATATATGTCCATACAACATTGGGGTTAAGAATAGGTTGAAGGTTTGGTGTAGTAATCATTGCTTCATCTTTGTTCCATTGACAAGCATGCACCTCAACCACAAAAGTTTGAACATCCTTTATCATGTTATCGTGAAAAAAAAGAGCATTTTACTCTTTTATATGCTTTGTAAAATCCTAAATGGTTAGTTTTCTGTGAAGCATTGATTTCTAAATACTAAATAGCATCATCGATTTAAGACTATACTTTGGAAGTAGATATAAACATCCTTTATAATAGAGCTCCTCATTTTTCAAAGTGAGACCAAGAAATAGTTGAGAACCTTGTTGAAGTTAGTGGATGAGTGAATTATTGGAATGTTGGAACCATTCATTGCATACTATTGTCAACCAAATAGCTACAATAAAGAACAAGGGAAAAAGGGACATGTCCTCTTCGTATTTTTTAAAAACAATATCAATAGCAACATTCTCTTTTAACTTTTTATAAATGATCTTATAATCATACATAAACATTTTTGTGGCCCATTTCAATTTCTCTAGTGACAAATATTTCTACTTCAAGAAAAGTTTGGGATTATGGTCGTTTGTTTTAATCTAAAAGAATTTCCCAAGAAAGTATGGATGCCAAATGTTGACAACATGCAAAGTTGACATCAATTTTTTAAAGGTGAGGTTTCCTAAATGTCGCTCTGAAATATATTTAGTAGAAAAATACAAGGAGAATCATTCATGCATAAGGAACGACACAAATTCCTTTGTTGAAGGCATCACATTCCACATTGAAAAATTTTAATGAAATTAGGTCAACCAAGAATAGATTGTTTCAGATATACTCTTTCAAAGATTGAAGTGAATATGAAAATGGCCTCAATACAATCAAAAGATTTTTTTTACGTAAAGTTGTAACTAGGGCTGCAAATTTTCCATAGTTGTGGAAAATATTTCTATTATAGCTTCTTAAACCCAAGAATCCCATTATGCTTTTAATTGTATTAGGTCATGGTCGATCCTTCATGACCTACGTATCCCACTTTTGGGAGGAAAAATCACATTTGGACCTTCTAGGGAAAGTTTGGTGATGAGATAATAACTATAAGACCTTATCTACATGGGTGATATGGGCCTACCATTATTTTTTTAAATGAATATGTCATCAAAGAAGACTAAGACAAAATGGTGAAAAAAGGCTGAAAGATGTGGTTCATAAGACTTTGAAAAGTGAATTGAGTGTTACATAAACCAAAATGCATGACCAAGAACTCATAATTACCATCATGAGTCTAAATGAAATCTTCAAGATATCAACCTCCTTCATACAAATTTGGTGATAACCAAAGTGAAGACCAAGTCTAGCAAGAATTTGAGTGCCTATAAGTTCATCCAAAATTTTATCAATGATAGGAGTAAAAATGTCTCCTTTATGGTAATTTTGTTAAGGACACATGAACCAAGTACCTTTTTTTCTGAGGACCATGACCACATGAGAGGAGTAATTTTATCAATTTCATTTTTTGGGGAAAAGGAGTAGAAATGAGGACAAATATTGTCGGTAAGGATACTAGGGATAAGTGGAATGAAATGATCATGGATACCATGAGAAGATAGGAGGCCTTGAGAGTATTCAAATATTTAATGAAAAGACAAGATAACTTGCAGCTCAAGGTGAAATGGTGGGGAATGAATCTCAAAAACTTGAATATCATGGAATTGGGAAATAAATCCAAAATGACCCCTTTTGAAGAGATTTTCCATGCAATGTGAACTGATAATTCCTAGTGAGCTAGCTATGGTTCCCTAGAAGGTATAGTGATGCTCATATTGCTATAAACTAGTGGATAATTCCCTGAAATCAATAAATATGGTTCCTATTGTGTGTAACCATTACACACCTAAAATTATTTCAAAACCCCTCATTTCAATATAAAATATATGACATTTGAGAACGTAAACTCCAATATGATGGTGACCATTTTTAGAATGACCCCCACATTTTATGGACTCACCATTAGTAATCATAAGTTGGAAATTGTTGATTAGATGGATATAACAATGGGTCTTTTGGGTAAGTCTACAATGAATAAACTTATGTGTACTAGCATTATCACTGAGAATAATGACTTTTCGATGCTTGATGTGGCCAATTAATTTTAGATTTTGTTGGTTTGAAATATGTGTTACATGGAGAGATATTTTGGGTTCTTCCTTAGGTTGAGTAATTGGAGTATCCTCATCTACCAAAGAAAATGGGTTTGAGGTGGGAGTTATCACCATTCATTTCTAAAATTTACATAGAAAATGCAATAAATATTTTTTGTTCCTTACATTTGTGGCTCAGAAAGTATTTTTCATCGTAGTTGTAGCAAAGACCTTTGAGATGGAATTATATCATTTCTCCCCTTATTAACTTTCGGATCTTAAATGAAGGGGTTAGAAGATGATTATTAGGAGGGTGGGGACATGCAATGAAGGACGGGATTTTTTTATTTAATAATTGACCATTTTTTTTTCTTTGTGAGTGCAACGAGTGGATTCAATCCAAGACTTAGGGAAATCCATTAAAACATGAGCACTCATGTCATTTTTTAGACCACTAATAAAGCATTCATGAGAGAAATTTTCAGGGAAACCTTTAGTGTAGAAAGCTAGTTAATCAAAGGAAATGATGTAGCCTTCCATTGTACTCAACTAATGAAGCTTGGTCAAATGATCTAGATGATCTGTTTCAATGCCAAAATGTTCTAAATGTTTTCAATAAATTAAGTCCATAAAATGTAACCCTAGTGGGAAGTTTATTACCATTGCCACCATTTCAATGGTCTATATATAAATGGAGGATACTAATATTAAGTTTCATGATATCATTGGTAATACCATGCAATAAGAAATACTGCTTCATTTGAATAACCCGTTGAGTGGGGTCAATGCCATCAAATTTGTTAACATCAACTTTAGGAATGCACAAGTCAAGAAAAAATGAGTAATATTAATAGTCCATGGATTGGATGGTGTAACAACTTATTTATTGATAAGTTGCTTCAAAGGATTTAGTTCAATCAATTTAGCCATAAAATCCTCGAGGGTAGGCCGATAATTATGGAGGTGTTGAATCCTAGCTAGCTAGGCTTTAATTAATGAAATATTTTTCTAAATATTAGCATGGCCTCTTCGAAGGTGGAATGAAACTTAAAAAATTATTTTTTGAGGGAAGAAATCTGACTAGTTGGTTGTCAGTTTCCATTTTGAGAGGGACAAGGAGTGTGATGGCGGAGTGGGGTTTGTGGTGAGTGAGTAGGGTAGGGGTGAATGATATAGAGGTGATCAACACAATGTTATGAAGTAAATAAGATGGGTTCGTAGTACCAAAGTGATTGGATCCACACAAAAATTGGCTTAATAAAGAGTAGTATTAGTGTGATGAGCACAACAACAGGAATCTATAGGGATATTCCGAAATAAGGGTGCCATTTTTTTGTGACTTCTAAATATTTGTACTTTGAACTAAATAATATTGCACTAAAAGAATGCCCAAATTTTAAGTACTAAGAAATATGTAGGAATTTTGCATCCTAACGTAGAAAATAGGGTTTTTAGGAACTAAAGTGGTTAAGATTAGGGATTGAAAAATAATAACCCTATGTTATAGGTCTCTAATATACTTTTGGGATCCAGCAATAGTACTCATCTGAGTATCTCAAGGCTTTAAATATGGAAGGTTGACCATACCATTAGTCATACTACCTGATTACCCAAGTATGCGAGATTATTCTTCTTGAGTATTGTTCTTAGTACCATGTGTACTTCATACATGTATTCTTCCCCAACTACATTTTCAATTACCAAACAACCATTCAATGTGTTTTTTTAAGACATTGGAACACATATATAACCTCTAAATATTTTTAGGACCTAAAATAATTCTTAAAAAATAGGTTCGAGGAAAGCACGCTAATAATAGAAATATTCAAAATATAAATGAAAATAATACCCACATATCGAATATACCATAGTAAAAATAGTGAGCACAATCATTGTTGAAAATAGAAACAAGAAATGTCAAAAAATAGAATCCAGAATATTCCAATTTTAATTTGTCCTTGAATTAAAGTTGAGAATTAAAATTCGAATTTAGTTTGACCAACTACTTGAAAAATAATTAATTAATTCATCTTGAGTTAATTAGTCGGAGAAATTCAAGTTAGAAGTCTTTCTGAAGTCATGCAACAAGTATCCCTTAAATTAAGGAGATTATTTCTTAATTAAGGAGATAATATTGAGTTGTAATTAGTGAGCTCAGTTTACTAAGTTAAGTCTAGTTAAATTAGTTCCAAACTATTTGAGGAACTAATTGTGAGTTCAGTAAGTTAATGCATGCATGCATCCAACTAGTGTACTCCGAATAACTTAAGATTCGCTCATCAGTAAGTCATGCATGTCTATTCTGAGAAAGACCAGGTAGAGATTAAAGACAAGGACAGTGTACTATTAGTTGCATCTTTTTTCCTATAAAGGAAACACATTCATGCAGAAGGAAGAAGGTTCCTTAAGGATTGTGCAGTTCTGACAGGGTGTAATATTAGTGTTAGTGATCAGTCTTCCAGTTGGTAACATGACGATCACACAAAGAAATTGTGCAAGGAAATAGGAGGCTTGGAGGGTAGAGGAGAAGGTTTGTGACAAGCCTTGTTTACCTATGAGCATCCAGGAGGATTTTACTAAGAGCTGGCTAGCTGTGGGAGCTAAGACTTTGTATAATTCTGATTTATTTCCACCTTGTATGATAATACAGATAGTGGGTTTTTTAGGTGAGGCTCTCCCCTAAGTATTTTATGTGTTTCATGTGCATTGATTCTTCTTTTGGTTATATGTGTTCAACTTGATCTTGCTCAATTTTTAAGCTTCCACAAGTTTGATAGTAGAAGTAGATTATAGTATTTTTCTTTGGTATATTGCATTATCGAGTTAATCTACAATCACATTTTCTACATAGATCTTAGAGGTAGATTGTAGAGAATTTGTAGAATTTCCACATCATATCAGAGCTAATTGATCTATAGAGAAATTTCTACATGGTATCAGAGCCAGGTTCAACTAATGCATAAGAATTGCTTGAGTGAAAGAAGTGTGTGGTGAGGGCGAGACGGATCATCCTTGAGGGGTTTTGAGACCATATTGTCTCGAGTCTCCATGGGAAGGATACTCCATATTCAATGTGGAAGACATTGAAGGACCTCTACCAAAACAATAGCAACCAAAGGAAATTGGGACTCAAGGATAAGCTTCGAAGATTCAAGATGGAGAATGGTGATACTATTTCAACATATCTGAACAAGCTCACCACCCATAGAGATGAGCTTGGAAGTGTGGGAATAACTACTACCGATGATGATATGGTGAGCCTCGCTCTCCTTGGCCTCCCAAAGAGTTGGAATAGCTACCAGGACTCTGTGAATGGAAGGGAGAAACTATCAGATTGGGAACGAATTTGGTCAGATATGATGCAGGAAGAGATCAAGAGGAGCACACAAGATGGTTCTTCATCAAAGAATGATGATGAAGAAAATATGGCCTTAGCAAGTAAGGCAAGGAAAGGGAAGGGGAAGGCTTCCAATTGCAAATCGAATTCTTCTCATGGAGGGAAGAAGGGTGACAAGTCTAAAGTGAGATGCATTAATTGTCATGAGATGGGACATTATGCAACTAATTTCCCATCGAAGAAGTCTAAGAAAGGATCCTCGAAAGGATCGGAAGGTGAGGCATTAGCCTCTCAGATCGAAATGGACTTCACCCTCATCACATGAATGGTGTCATCAATGATGGGCTGTGTCTGGTATCTTGACAGTGGAGCCTCATTCCACATGACCAGTGATAAAAATTTATTCAGTACCTTGGAGGAGAAAGACCTCAAGATGCGCATAGAGATGGGTGACGATGGAAGATATAGTGTTTCAGGAGTGGGCATGGTTTCTTTTCAGAGGGAGCATGGAGCTCCTCTCACCTTAAAAGATGTAAAGTACGTGCCTTGACTAAAGAAGAATTTGGTATGATCACAATGATGGAGGATAAAGGCTACAATGTTGTCTTTAGTAAGGGAAAGGTTATCCTTAGACACATCACCATGAGACAGGTGAAATAGATCAATCATGAGTTAAGAACCTCTACGCTCTTTAGGTTCAAGATGCATGCAAGGCCTTGAGGAGCAAGGTAAATGTTAAAGACTTGGTGGTTGAGAGGGAGAGTAAATTACCTCTCAACATGTAGCTCGAGAAGAAATCTTAGACAATTATGGAGGAGCCACAATTGGAGATACTGAGAAGAGACCGAGTGGAGGCATCCACTCATGTAGAGACCTCTAGTAGGGGGAATTTCAATCCAAGTGGGAAGAGGGATCACACGCAACCATACCTCTAGGTGTGAGGTGGGGTGATGTGAAGTGATAGTCTCAAGAAGGCTGAAATTGGGTAGGGTCCATTGATAGGTTTTATCTCATGGATCATACCTTACTACAAGAACCCAAAGTACATAGTAGCGGGAGGAATAAGTGGGATTGATGCAGTCAGAGATCGAAGTGATAGAGGGTAGAGAAGTTAGATACTAAAGAGTGCAAAGAAGGATTGACAACAGTGCAGAAAGGCAGAGTCAGCAAAAGCGCAAAGTTTTCAGCTGACAAAGGCAATAGCAGTCAGAGACTTTGATGACATATGCATCATACTGATTCAAATTGGATGTTTTTTTTGGGCTAGAGATGCTAGAGCAACAACACTTGAGAGATGTGTTGCATGCAGAACATTCCAAAGGTTCATGATCGGGATTGACTTGAATTCCTTTCTTGTTGAGAGGGAGTGTTGAAAATAACAACATGAAAGGTTAAAAATAGAATCTAGAATATTCCAATTTTAATTTGTCCTTGAATTAAAATTGAGAATTAAAATTCGAATTTAGTTTCACTAGTTGCTTGAAAAATGATTAATTAATTCATCTTGAGTTAATTAGTTGGAGAAATTCAAATTAGAAGTCTTTCTGAAGTCATGCAACAGTTATCCCTTAAATTAAGGAGATTATCCCTTAATTAAGGAGATAAGATTGAGTTGTATTTGAGTTGTAATTACTTAGCTTAGTTTACTAAGTTAAGTCCAGTTAAATTAGTTCCAAACTATTTGAGGAACTCATTGTGAGTTCAGTGAGTTAATGCATGAATGCATCCAACTAGTATACTCTAGATAACTGAAGATTGTCTCATCAGTATCTTATACATGTCTATTATGAGGAAGAAACAATTGAGATAAACAACAGGGAGTACTATCAGTTGCATGTTTTCTCCTATAAAGGAAACTCATGCATGCAGAAGGAACAAGGTTCCTTGAGGATTGCGTAGTTCTGATAGGGTGTAGAATCAGTGTGAGTGATTAGTCTTCCACTTGGTAACAGGAGGATCACCCAGAGAAACTGTGCGAGGAAATAGGAGGCTTGGAGGGCAGAGGACAAGGTTTGGGAGAAGCCTTGTTTAACTATGAGCATCCAGGAGGATTGTACTAAGAGCTGGCTAGCTGTGGGAGCTAAGGCTTTATATAATTCTGATGTATTTCCACCTTGTATGATACTACAAATAGTGGGGTTTTAGCTGAGGCTTTCCCCTGAGTATTTTCTATGTTTCATGTGCATTGATTCTTCTTCTGGTTATATGTTTTGAGCTTGATCTTGCTCAATCTTTAAGCTTCTGCAAGTTTGATAGTAGAAGTAGATTATAGTATTTTGCTTTGGTATATTACATTATCGAGTTAATCTACAGCCAGATTTTCTACATAGATCTCAGAGGTAGATTTGTATAGAATTTGCAGAATTTCTACATGGTATCAGACCTAGCTGATCTATACAGAAATTTCTACAATCATAATAGGGGCAAAAGATAATACTTTTATTATGAGAGAACAATTTTCACTCATTTCTTTAAGGGGTAAACCTTCAATGTATTTACCATGGTTCTACCTCTATATCTAATACTTTCTATCATTATAAAACATTCTAGAGGAGGAAGTTTATAGTATGAAAAACCTTCTTGTAAGTCATCTTATAAGAGCTATGTTCAGATTATTACATTCCTTGTTTACTGAAAATGGCCTTTCATGAATAAAATTATATTAATCTATTTACTAGGTGTTAATGATCAACAGAGATAACTCATTCACATTCTCACAAGTTCTGAATTGCAACCATCTTGCAACCACCATTGTAACATATCTGCATTTTACACCAAAAAAATTAACTTTTCCTTTAACATTACTATAACTGCACATACTTCAAAAACACTATCTTATTTACTTCCTCATGTGCATCCTCATTATATACTTTAATATCATTATAGTCCAATGACTTGTATTTTTTTTTGTAAGAAGTCAATATTGGATTTTGAATATTTTTAGGTAGTTTCTTTAGGTTGGACTATACCTGGTTATTGTTTGGAGTAGTATGACTCCCGAATGAAAAGGTTGTTGCAAATGACATTGATTTTATTAATGGCATATGCCTATGATATAGTTCATTATGAACTCCTTGTATGTTTTGATTCAATTAATTAAAGGGTTGGTTTCATGTAAATGATTATATTCAATTTCTTGTTAAGACTTACACATGAAATATTGGCATCTATTGATTCTACTCATATATTAATGTCAACCCATTTTTCCTATGTTATATATGTTAACAAGGACCATAAATAATATAGCTATATACATTAGAAGCTTGGACCTTACCATGACTCAATCCTCACATATCCCATTACATTGTAATTCTAGTCTATACACCCCACACCTTTGGATCCACGCACATATGTGGGATATCAATTTAAACAAGGTTTAATCCTAGACCTTACTTGGAATTATTAATCTACAAACTATCATGGATATTCCACTAGACATTTTGCCACAATAGATCTAACAATATTATATTAAAAATCTCAAATTCCACACTATTACAATTTTATTTAATTTCTAGATCTGTACATTTTACTATAATTAGTGCATGCATGTGAATGGAAAATTATGAAAAAAAAGTAGAGAATGAAAAAATAATCACACACACACACATAATACATAAGATATGCTCTCTGGAAAACCATTTCGGGAGAAAGCCTAACAGGAAGGTGAGGTCACTTCACCTCTATCTTTGTTTGTGTTATAGAAATTTTTGGCCACTTCAACCACAATCACAAATGTCCATAAACTGAGGGCTCTTAAGTCCCTAAAAGGGTTGCTTCACTACCTAAAGGAACAAGGTCAACTGATTACATAATCTCCCAGAAGTTCTCCACTGAAAACTGCTCATAAATGGTAAACGTTGGACCATACTGAAAGCTCCATGCAGAGGGTGCGATGCATACTATTTTTCTCCTCTGTAGGGTGCGATGGTCAGGAATAGACAAATTGCAGGGACCAAAATGCAAGGTGGAAGATCATGGAATCTTCCAAAAGCTTCCCCTCTGACACATGCCACTCCATTTTTGACCAGGGATGAGTAAGAGATCTTCATTCTCCAAGTGGAAGCAGGAACTATTAGAGAGAAGATACTAATCAAGATCCCAAAAGATGATTCACCTCTCTGTAATCATCTATATAAGGATCCCTCTTCAGAGAGATCCGTAAGTTCGAATTTTGTAACTTATAGAGAAGTGTTGTTGGTATTCTGGTGCACATTCACAGTGTTGGGTGATTTTGCTTTGCTTGAGGTGAAAGAAGGGCTAGGCTTCTTAGCTAGAGGATGATGTTGGGTCAGAGTTGCTTATGGTTGTAATCCTCTTGCTACTTTTTTTATCTGAATAAAGCTATTCTTGTTTCCTTCCATATCCTAGTGTACTTGTTTATATATGCTTGTATATGGTTAATGTACATCTGATCCTGCATTATTTATGAATTTAGATCCTTGTTTCTTGCATAGTAGTATGTTGCTCTAATTCTACAGGTCCTTTTGAAGCTGAGTAGACAAAGAGCGAGCAGCAAAAGTCTATCAAGAAGGAGAGGGAACCGAGCGTAAGACTTAGGTTGGCCCTCTTTGTTCTCCTCTCATCTATTTTCATAAAAGGAATCAATAGTAGATTGTGATTGTTTGTTTCTAAGATAGCCACCCATCTTAGTGGCAATAGCAGCATCCGTGTGGACACTATTCCTATATAAAAAAATGGCGACTCCACTGGGGAATGACTAGATTACTTGTTAACCTATCTATCCTTGTTTCTTTTAAAAACATACAGACGGAGCCTAAAGTAAAGTCAGCTAGCCTTCGAACTGCATTTGTCATACAAATGCAAAGTAGATCAATGTTGCTTTAGTGAATCTCCTCGTTTTTGTTTATAAATTAAACAATAGATTTGCAAGCAATCTAATTGCCCTAAGTAGTGGCTTTAGTAACCTCTTAAATCACCCCTCTGTTTTTACATACATTGATCTGTACTTATTCAGCTTAAACACCTGAACTAAACTGCAAAATGTGAGTGAAGTATTGTTCAAAGTCTCGCACTGTAACCATCACACCCTGCCTTTGAGGCAGCCTGTATGCATCGCACTTCCTGAATGGAGTAACTGCACTGCATACTGAGTTCATTGTGTAACAAGTGCGATGGTCAAGAGGACTGAATTTTCCCTCCGACTGTGGATTTTTCTCACTGTTTTCAGTCTTATTCAAGACTTTTTTCTATCTCTAATTAGTGTGCTTCTGTGAATACCCCCTTCTCTAGCATTATTCTGCCTCCTTAGTGCAAAGAACTATAAACTTTTTTTTATGTATTGTGCATCGTTTTAGTTCTCTTTTGCAAAAAATAACATAGTCGAACTGTTGCCTCTAGATCTGATAGTGTCGTAGCTATCGTTTTCAGTCCTAGAAAAGAATCCCATTGTTTCAGATAGTTGATTATACGGTTATTATTTCATAGAATTTGAATTACTAGTTTTAAAGTGTCGAAAAGCAATTTCCATTTCAAAATCGCAAAGTGTCTCTCTTGTTTTCACTTCCTTTTGAAAAATAATTTTGTTGAGTACAGTCGCTTTAAAAGAAATTCAATTTTTCACATAGTTTTCTTAGTGTCATTTACACATTAAGGGAGCTGAAAACCAATACATGCATTTGCATTTGCATCTTAAATGCTTGGCTTGATTTAGGACTGTGCATATTAGTGTGTGCTCTGTGCTCTGTGAAGAAAAGATGCTTGACTTTCTTCCCCTTAGTAGCTAGGATTTTCATTGTTGAAGGAAGATAAAACGTCTATTTATCATCTTAGACTGCATTTAGGAATTATCCATACATCACATGGTGAACCTGAAAGGCAAACTTCTAAGCAAGATCAACTTAAAATAAATCTCAATGAATCTAACAACGCTTTGGAACTTAACGCAACATCTAGAGGTCTAGGCTAGAGACGTATTCCAGCGTCGTAAAGCCTGGTAACTGTTGCTTTCAGTGCTGGTTGGGTGATTCCTCCACTCTAAGATGATAAGTGCCAGTACGGACTTGTGCTCCCACGTACCGTCACGTATATATTGGGAGACCACTATAGGTTGCATCCTTTATCCTTAGGAAGCCATGTCTGCTCCCTTATCGATCATAATGCACCGAACACAGCATTCGAGAAGACTAACTACCGTACCATAAAAAGTATTCTACAGTTTTACAACTGGTTTTAATCCTCTTTGCCTAGATCTCCAGAGAAGTCCATTTTTCTCCTTTTCAGACTCCTTAAAGGAAAAGGTCCTCTGAGCGCTTATCACTTCAAGCTCAATAAAAATTGAAGGTGACTAGAGTCATCTTTTGTTTTTTCTCAACTATTCAAAATTGAAAAAACAAGTTGTGTCCAAGCGTCTAAAAATTTATTTTAAATCGGAATAATGTCACAAATTCCCCCATTGATCTTCAGTTTGAGAAAATGGAGTCTACCAACCAAGGGTTTCCCCGTGAAGGAAATCCTAGTCCTTTCCTATCTTGGGGAGATGTTGGTCCACCCCATATGGCCACTTTGTCACTTCCAAGATTGACAATTGGTTTTCCAGTCTGGCTCTTCTCTACCTCTGTTGTTCAAAATCCCACAATTCCTGAACAGTCTAACTAGCAACTAGACGACACTAGAGTTGCCTCCCAACCTTCTACTTCATCTTATTCTCCTTCTCCTCCTTCCTCTTTGCTTGACAAGGCTGATAAAGCTAAAAGTCAAGTAACTGAGAAGAAGAAGAAGAAGAAAGAGAAAAAGGAAAAGAAGAAAAAGGAACCAAAATCGAAAGGGAACAACCAAGT
>APFE030225768.1:0-27916 GCA_000404065.3 Pinus taeda | reverse complement strand
CAAAAATGCGAGGTGGAAGATCATGGAATCTTCCAGAAGCTTCCCCTCTGACACTTGCCACTCCATTTTCGACCAGGGATGAGTAAGAGATCTTCATTCTCCAAGTGGAAGCAGGAACTATCTAAGAAATGACACTAATCAAAATCCCAAAAGATGACTCACCTCTCTGTAATCATCTATATATGGATCCCTCATCACAGAGATCCAGAGGCTGGAATTTTGTAACTTATAGAGAAGCGTTGTTGGTATTCTAGTGTATATTCACAATGTTGGGTGATTTTGCTTTGCTTGAGGTGAATAAGGGCTTCTTAAGTGGAGGATGATGCTCGATCAGAGCTACTCATGGTTGTAATCCTCTTGCTACTTTTTATCTGAATAAAGCTATTCTTGTTTCCTTCCATATCCTGGTGTACTTGTTTATATATGCTTGTATATGGTTAATGTACATTTGATCCTGCATTATTTATGAATTTAGATCCTTGTTTCTTGCACAGTAGTATGTTCCTATGATTCTACAGGTCCTCTTGAAGCTAAGCAGACAAAGAGCGAGCAACAAAACTCTATCAAGAAGGAGAAGGAATTGAGCACAAGACTCAGGTTCGCCCTCTTGGTTCTCCTCTCATCTATTTTCATAAAAGGAATCAATAGTAGACTTTGATTGTTTGTTTCTAAGATAGCCACCCATCTTAGTGGGAATAGTAGCATCTGTGTGGACACTATTCCCGTATAACAGTTTGGAAATATGGTGCAGCTATAAAGAAGTAATGTATATGTCTCGTGGACTACTAAAATGTATAGATCCTCTATGTGTGCTCTAAATCCTATCTCTCCTAGCTATCTTTTCTCAGCTATGGAAAACAATTCCCTCAAAAGAATGGAATGTCTCTTCCTCCTAGTGGCCCAATTATAGCGTATCCCAATAGCCTACTAGTGGTTAATTTTGACTACATTAACTCTTAACTAGAGTTACAATATAGAATATTCTAGACTATTTTACATCATAATCGCATGGATAGCCTCTTTTCCATGAATAATGCGGATTGTCACATCCTCTCGAATTATAGGTGTGAAAACAGGAAGGTCAAACTTTGAGTGGCATAACTTTTGCATACAAAATATGATTGTTGTGCTTCTTATGCCATTGGAAATATCTCTATGTTTAGAATAACATGAAATGGTGCTACACTTAGTAAAAAAAAATTACCCCCAAAAAATGTCGTTTGATGCCTCAAAACGCTCTTGGAAAATTCAGAACCCCGTTTCACCGCACTGAGTCCCACTAGTAAAAATTGTGTGGTGAGTTGATTCCTCCATTTGTTCCACTCCAAATGCATCAATATGGATGAAAAATAATATAATGATCCAATCTGGGTCAACTACAGTCAAATTCCACGTTACTTACTCCATGTGATCTTTACATGCATTGAGAATATGTGCATTGTTGATAGCTTAGATTAATAGTTCTTGATCTAAGGATGAAATTTTATTAGGTTTATTCAAAACCCATATATTTCAAATAATAACCTCATTTTCACTCATTCTACTTGGTTCATGCAGCTAGAGTGTCGCTATGAGACTCTGCAATGTGTCTCACCTCCCTGGGCCACATAGTTTGATTTCACTTGGAGGTACTATGACTAAACATGGTTATCAACAAAGGTTTAATCCATTGCTCCATGATTAAAGGTTTTGCAATTTTTTCTTTTAATTTTACTATCACGGTTAAAAATATATTACTTCTTCAATTTTTATTTCATTTTCATTCAAATTTTCAATTCTTCTTACTCATTTCTCTTTAGTCCCGCTCACAAGTGCTTATATAACGTATGGAGAAAACCTTTCATGCATTTAGAACCTTTGTAATCTAGGATTTTGGTCATAGATGATGTTGTCCAAGACAACTATTTTATTACACTGAAATTCCCTTGTCATCGTTACGAGTTCCATTTATTTAGCATACCTTAACTCAATTCTTTTCTTGGTTACATAGAAAAGTGATAGTGTTGGAGTTTGTCTTCAAGCCTTACGTGTCATTTAGAAAATGTGCAAGGTATTGAGGTTTTATTTTTTCCATCAAAGCTATTTCGACGAGAATGTTAAACTTCTAAGTGGAATCCCTTCCATTTGGGATTACAACAACTTATTTCAATTTTCAGTGTCCCCTTTTTGTTTCTCATGTTTATGATATAACGACCATAGGGGTTTATTTAAAGTAATAAGGCTTTTCGTACTCCATAACCCTAAATGTTTCGATTGTCTTTTCACTGCCATTATGTCTTTATGTCCATGGTGTCTAAGACCACTTCCTTTGATAAGAATTTTTGTTAATGTTTATCGATTACTTAAACCTTATTATTTTCCCTTATTAGTTCCTGCCCTCCGGGCCTGGCAGGGACTATAGCAATCAGTTTTGGTCGGTGGGCATTAGTTTGGCCCGGCAACCAATAAAATTCTTTAGCCTTAAACCCAAGTTCCCTGATATCTCACATTAACCGATGCCATATTTTATGTTTCCAGGTGCTTTTAACCAATCAACCGATGCCATATTTTATGTTTCCAGATGCTTTTAACTAATCACAGCAATCTTCATCTTATTTGGCCTCAGTACGAGGTATAGCATCTGAAAAGTTAGGAATAACCATCTGAAAAGTTAGGAATAAGTTAACACAGGGTCGCCCGCCTGAAGTAATTCTATCGCAAAGATAGCATTATTTCTTTAACATATAATGTTAACATTTTACACGGAATGCTATGGCGTAGGTTAGGTTCTATGCTTAAGTTGCTGCCACTTGTTGCCATGTGTCTACATGCATGTTCTGATTCTACGCCATAAAAACGAGGACGGCGACCCAAAATACAACACTTATGGTATTTATCTATTCTATTTTTCTTCCCAGTTACTCTGCTTTTACTTGTGCTTGTGCCTTCTGCAGTTTCATTGGTATTTATCTATTCCATTTTTCTTCCCAGTTACTCTGCTTTTACTTGTGCTTGTGCCTTCTGCAGTTTCATTGATGTTGCTGTGTTTTCAGGTCCAGGTAGTTAGACGGCATTCGACAGAGTCAAGATCTGGTCAACTCCTGCACAAATGCAACGTTGAAAGGTATTATCTTGTTCATCTTTCCTCAGACAATCTATGGTGCATGTTAGATAATAAATATTGCAGCTTAATACTCTGTATATTTTCATTTTCCTGTTTATAAATTGTATGGGCTACAGAAAATTTGTGAGCAAGCTTACAATAGGCAGATCACAATAAGTGATGAGAACAAACCTTTGTAAAAATATGTAAATATTGATTAGCATCATTTTCTTAATAATGTCGGTGACATCTTCAGAGAAATGCATCGGATGCTATCGGATTGCTGGAGAAGGAGACCGAGCAAAACTCAGCTTCGAGTTATACAATTAACTTTTCATTGCAGCTTTGCGGCATTGTGCAGGGCCGAGTGAATAAACAATAAAGCCTGCAACTGGCAGTCAAAGCCCATGGCGATATGGAGAAACTAGTAAAATTAAAAAATATTTTCTACTCCAGCCAGTTCATGTGTGTTTTGGCTCTCGGATTACGTCTGTACTAAATTTTTTAATTTGAAATGCAGTCAATGTACCATTCCTTTTTTTTCAATGGTGCTTCCCAACGATAAATGGTTACTTACTTTCAAAAGTAGCTTAAATAATACTTTGAAATATAATGAATTAAGGTAACTTTACCTGGCGCTTGAGGTCGCCTTCTTTGAGCTTAGCTTACTTGCACAATTTCTCTGCTTTGCACAATTTCTGAATGCCTCCAAAGTTTTCTGCCTGCTTACCATTCCGTGCACTAGCAGGATCAATGTCATTTTAGCCGAAAGAAAACCAAATAATTACGATGGAAGGAAAGGGCTAAATGGCAAGTTTAAGTTTAAAAAGCCCACCTCAACTTCATATCAGTACCCTAAGACAACAAATAAGAGTTTTTAAACTGAATAAAAAGCTAATTAGTTTTCATGAACTTTTGAAATGGTTTCGAATATGAAATGCACCGATTGCATTACGTAAATGCCGCTCAATATTATTATCTCAAAGCTAAATTAAGTTTGAAGGGCAGTGGAGACCAACCTCTTCTTTTAATCGGGTGTTCTCACGGCTCAATTGTTGCATGACAGATCGTACTCCGCACTTGTAACACGTAGAAATCGTGATTGCGTGTCGAAGCGACCGGTTCTCCCTTCGAAGTCTCTCGTTATCGTTCTTCAAGGCTGCATTATGGTGACGCTCTTGTTGAGCCTGCCCAATCCAATCCAGGAATTAGAAGATCATGATCAGCGAACCGAAATAGAAATAAGAAAAAAGTTTCAACAATTCGGTGAATTTCAGTGTGAATTTTTGCAGAATGTTGCAACTGTAATGCCTATAATTTTTTTTGCATACTTTCATCTGCTTTCGCCGATTCTGGAACCACAGCTTTATCTGGCGAGGCGCAAGTTGTAATTTCTTGCTAAGTTCTTCCCTCCCTCTGTGGTCAGGGTAAGGGCATTCCTTGAAAATCCTGTAAGCAACAAACACAAATGAACTTCGTCCTTACCGAACATAGTTTTTTTCTTGTTTTTGCTTTTGTAGACTATGATATTCTTGCTGGGTATTTTAATTTCTTCTCGCCCTCGGCCTTTTTCTCACTGCAACAGACTCCACTCCTGCAATCAAATATCTTATCAATTCTCGAAACCCAATACATTGTAATAAGAAATTGCAATGGAGAATGCTAGATTGATGTTTACCTTGAACAGCTGCAACAGCGGTCATAGCTTTTCTCTTGCTTTTCTCATCGTCAATTGCTACCCTCAGCACCATTTTCTGCAAATCATAATCAGTAGTCGATGGGTTTAATACTTTGCAGTTGTGGGTGCCGTCACGTCTACTTCAAAGGCAATCCCGGCAACAGGGCTTTAGCCGCCAATACCCACAAAATCCAGGCTTGTAGAAACAACAAACGCCGCTAAACATTTGCTGCCAAGAACAGAAGGCAGGCTTGGATACTAACGTTACTGCTACTTGTAGGCCAAACCTGCGAAAGGCAGCCCTGCATAGAGCGAAAGGGCAAAGAATTTGCTCGGAATACTGGTATGAGCTGAAGAAAAGCTCCCTGGATTCAGAGGCTGTGCTGGCCGTGGATGAAGTTCCCGTTTCAAAACTGAGAACAGAAGCCTTTGACTACATCATAACCTCGCTCACAGATCTGCATGCAATGTTGATAAACAAGCACGTGGCTTGCATGCAAGTGGCTTGTGTGGCTTTACGGAGGAATTGTGTAATTTACCATGGTTGATTAGAGCTAGTGATGAATTAAATTTACCGCACACTGAAACCTGTTGAATTTTGACGTGTACTCCATGTAACAGATTTTCAGGTATACGCTCATCTGATGATGTATGGCTCATAAAAGAAAGCGATGTAATGCTTTGGTATTTTTTGGCTGAATATTGTAGGTAAGCCAGCAAATAATTTCTCCTTTGTGGCTATACCCTTACGAACCTGTCGCCATGGAACTCGCTCCCAGAATGTGCATTTCCAAAAATGGAGTTAGTGTAATGACAGATGTCATGAGAATAGAATAGAATTAGACCTATTGTACAGGTGTTACGAGCAAGTAAAAATTGTAAATGAAATTACGAGGGTAACTGATTCAAGAAAGGCCTATCAGCCTAAATATAACTATCTAGTTTTCGATTTAAATATATATATAGCCCGCTAAACACCAGAATGATTGGCCTTTTCTTCTGCCGCATGCCTTACCTTTCCACACTTTCTCCATGCGTTAACTAAATATTGGGCATTGTAGCTGCGTTTTTATCACCTTTAACAAATGACTTGTAGCTACATTTTTTTAGTTTTTCTTTTTAACAATACCAATCTTGTCTTTTATCACTTATTTAATACTTTTGACCGTTAACTAAACCCAGCCTTCTCCTTGTATTGATTACCCTTTTTTCTACATGTATAGGATGAGCCTAATGATCAGTCTCAGTATCGAACCTTCTGTAGAAATAAAGGCATGACAGTCTCAGTATCGACTTTACCAGTTGATCTCAGAAGCATGATAGTCTCAGAAAACCCTAATGTAACGCAGAAAAGCAGGTTGCTCTCCCTCATACTTTTTCTTGCACTGATCTGCTATTGGCATGGATGAAATGCGGACCTGCACCGCCCACCTACTAAACCTATTGGCGACCAATGTTCATTTATATGCCTATTGCCAAAATTCAAGGTGAATGCAATAGGCCATCTAGACCGCTATTGAAGCAAATCACAAGGTTAAACCAGATCCACTATTGAATCAAATCACAAGGTTAAACCAGATCCAATGTGTAGTGCATATTTAACACCAACACTCGTTTGCTCCTGTAACTACTCTTTATTTCTCACACGATAACCTAACTTACACTTTCTTGTTGGACTGTTCTGAGATCTCATGGTAGGGACTTGCTGCCATGCAACTCATCTTGTTAACTTATATATTGATGTTAGGCATAGATAGCTCTAGAGAGGATGTGCCTTAATTCTTCTCGGGTATGGTTTGAATAGTGTGAAAACATTTTTTATTTCAATGTTCCAATACCCACTTACAGTTTCTCATTCTATATTTAAAATAACTAATTTTTTAAGGCTCTTATTGGGGCTTTTAGGTATGAATTACAAACATGTCACTTCATCATGAGGATTTCAGCTTGTCTCGAAGGTTGACAACATCTTTTCACTGGTCTATAGATTGGCCTTGTTTCAAACTCCCATACTCCATATGAATATGTGAAGACACATGGCTTTGTTTATTTCAAACCTACGAGGGTTCGACAAACATTATGGCCATCAGGTTTTATTTTTAATGAACATTACGGCCTTGGGCCTTTATTGGAATATGTTTATATTAATCTATTGGATCAATATACAAGTAATATTTTTTTGGATTTGTAGCCTTTATCTTTCTTGCATATGTGAGATATTTTCATAAATTACATCCAAGACTACTGTATAATTTTTTTTTTGATAAAAAAGGAATTGGTTCCAGTACATTTTGGATTTAAATTATAAGACTTGTTCTATACTCTTTGTGTGCTTTCCTAATTCCTCTGGGATTTATATAGGTTACTCATCTATAAATTTTCACACTACTATACACAATTATTATGTGGTTAATTTCATTCTGTATTACAATGATTTACAATCTAAATCGACATTTAGCATGATTTTTTTTTACTGTGGAGTTACTATAATAGCTATTATCCACAACAGTTTTGTATTCATCCTATATTGATTATGCTACTATATTCGGCCAACATAGTTTAATCACTCTTTTATAAATCTTACATAAAAGATATATTTTATAAGCCTTTTATGTTTTCCTGGTTCAATTGAAATCAAGGGCCAACTACTCATCAGGCATATTTAGATCTACTACAATTATTATTTTGTTATGATATTATATTTCTAATCTATCTGTGACCATCACTTGGTTGCATATATATCCATAAGGATAGTCCATCCAATCATTCTTAATATAAATAAATAAATAAATAAATAAAAAATCTATGGTTGATGATTTTATTTATCTTATCAATTTACTTATGTACTCTCCTAAATTAATATTCTTCACGCTAGCTAGTCAGTTATTAGCTAAGATTCAATTCATTACTTCTATATTTTAACTTCGAGGTGTCCCTTTTTAGTTATGAAGAACATGAGACTATCAGGGTCTATACTTTGTATAGTCAATACAAAATTCAAAAGAAGTATACAATTTAAGTACCTAAGTATATGCATATAAAAATGCATTGTACTCTATGAACTTTCTAGTTATACTCCCAAACAAAAGGATTTATTTATTTAATGGATAGGAATGACAAGGATATTCCATGTTTCCTTACCAAATAGAAATAATTTCATTCCATTATATAGATATTTTGTTCATAGACCTTGAATGAAGTCAGATATAGTTTAAATCAGTGAAACAAATACTACAGTAAGGAATTTTCTTTTCTTTCGATGTGTAGCATAAATTAAAAATAAAAAATATTCTAGTAGAAATACACAGAATATAAAATTAGATAATGAGAGAGTCTTATCTATCTAAAAATTTCCAGTGATAACAAGGAGAGATAGATTCTATGATATATATAAATAAACCATCGTAAGTGCCATCACTAGAAAATACATTTTACAATCTTTTTTTTATGCATGCGTATAGAAACTCATATAGAATTAATAATAACGTATATGAGAAAAAATAGACTATGCCTGCAGAACTGTAATATGTACAACCATGTGAATACATGCATAGCTTCCTCTATTCTATAAATACATATCATTAACAATTCATAATCAACAATATAAAAATAGGAAGAATTTGATATAACCGTAATTATTTCTTGGGTAATATTCAGGAATGGAGCATGTTCCACCCAACCATTAACTATTTCCAACAATTCCCCCTAAGCTAAGTTCTTCTTACCTTTAGTAATCAACAAACTCTTTGGTTTTGTTTTTGTTTCTAGAACACCCTCCAAAATTTTGACCTACATCCAAATTTCGGAGCCTACTTTGGCTTTGGATGTTGTTGTCACAAATCTTAAGAGGCATTGCATGTATTTTCTCTATTTGTTCTACTCTCATTTGAGAGAAGATAAAGTGTCATATTATAGCATGTTAAGTGTCACATGTTGTACACAAACTAGTTTTGGTGTGGTTAGGGGGTAATTCTTGTGTAGATTAGTTTTTATCATCATAAAAACATCTATCACACTCATCTCCAAAATTTGAAGAATTGTTGCACAAGTGTTGTCATTATCATCTCAAAGTGTATCTTTTGTGTCACACTTGGTTTTAGATGTCACAAAGTTGTCGCACTGAGGAAAGTATCTATTCATGTGTTCTAAGTGTTCCTCATTGTGTCGTCAACTAATATAAGTGTGTGATCATCTTCAAGTCTTTCTTTTTTTCAGTCTCATCTCATTGATCCAACGCTTAGTTAAAATTGGGAAAACTCCCAAATATGGCCACTCAGCATCATCCATCCCTCCTGGACTACACACTGCGTAGTGTAAGTCCTCAAGTAGCAACCATGTCTCTTGGCACTATGTAATGCATAGTTTCTACCTCCCAGGATGGTCCACTATGTAATATGAGTACTCAAGCCCAACCCCTCAGCTCCACAACTACACAATATTTCCCTCTATCCATGCCCGAATTGCGCATTTTGCAATATCAGTCCTCAAGCCTCAGCCTTGAGCTCTTTAACTACATAATTTCACAATCATCTTGCCTCTTTTCCTTCCATAATTGCGTAGTGCACAAACTCACTACTCAAGCGCTCAAACTAGCCTCTTAAACCCCTCAACTGTGTAATTGTCAAGCCTTGTCCAACCTGAACTACACATTGTGTAGTATCAAGGCTCAGTATTCACCCTTGATTTTCTCAGTTATCAAACTAAGGAGTACATGAGCCTTTCTATCAGCATGCCACCTAGTTCCATCTCAATCTATGGATCATCATGCCAAATCTCAAACTAGGGGTTTTATCTAACTGATTTCATCTTATTATGAGTGAATTGTATTCATAGGTATTCTATCATTTTATAACAAGACGATGATGAAGGAGATGGAGAAGGAGGCCATTATAGAAGAAACCTTTGTACTTGCAAGTGCAAGTTGATCAATCAAGAGGAAGCAAAGGGACATCATATTGCAACAACAATTGTAGATCTAGATAACATTAAAAACTCCTCATCTCTAAGCCATATGGAGGTGGAATAAGAGATCATGTTCTATCATTAAGAGGCCACAAAGAAAGCAGCAACAAAAAATGGCTTGACATTTCCATGCCATCATGAAGTCCATGTCATCAGTGTCATGTCATGAGTCATCATGTTCAACATAAATTTGTGGATTATGTAAATTCTTATTCAAAAATGTATTGTAAAGTGCAAATCCAAAGGAGATGAACATAATGTAAAGAGTCATGTAAGAATCAGAAAGTCATAGGGAATTCAAACAGTCATGAGGGTAGTATAAGAATCACAAGGAAGGTGAAAGATCACACCATTTTTTATATATACACTCTCATTGTATAAGAAAATGACTTTTCACCTTGGCTTCTCCCATAAGGAATCAGAGAGTCCAAGTTAGTACTTTTGGGGAGCAAGTAGTAGCTCCTACGCTCCATTATTAGAGAAAGTGATGTTCGTTTTATTCATGTATCTTGGGAATTTTACTTAATATTTGAAGGGTGATGGCCAACATGTTTTTCATGCATCGATTGTTCATATTTGTAATATTTTTCTATAAATTGTTTATGATTCATATTTCCTTTCACATGTACTAAAGTAGTTAGACTATTTTGGTTATTTTAGTGGTTTCATATCGAGAATGTGTTGTAGTGGTTATAATGATCATCGCATCTTTGTGGACTATTCTACTAGATGTTCGACGAATATTTCTTGTTTCTGTATGTCTCTGTTGGGGTGATACTATTATCTCTCCCTTATAGGCTCAATTTCTCCTCCCTCCGCACTAGGAGAACCTTTATGCACTTGCAACCGAAAATCCACCAGGAACACTTACTTTCTCTTCAAAGGTACATATATGATTCTCTCTCTTACTGACAACTAAATTCAAGGTAAATATCTAAGTAGGTGGTAGTCAAGCTGTACTCTAGATGGGGCTCCTACATCAAATGGTCTGAGGTATAGTTGGGACCGCATATCAGGGAGACCCCTTTGAATGTTTGCAGGTCCAACATTGTCAACAGGTTCCTATGTGGTTTCTCTTATAGATTCTTCCCAGCTAATTTTTAGCAGTGTCTTGCTTTAAGGTCTACCCACCTTTCCCCTAGGTATTAGTTTTAATTGTTTCCGAAAAATATTCTTTTCTTTTTCTTTAAAGCACGTCTTTCTCTCCCACTATGATTTATTATTATTTTCACCCCACTTAGCTTTTCTATCCAACAAAGTGATTAATATAATATTTCTCTCCCATTATGTTAATATATTTAATAGCTTTGTCCTAGGGATTTTGAGGAGACCTTTTGGGAAGGTCAACAATGTGGACTTTAACTAGTAACATAGTTTCATAAGTTGGCAAGAAGTATCCAATACTTTACTGCTATTTCTTGAATATTTCCAAATAACTCATTTATTATTCATTAAATAAAACATAATTGCATCATCAAACAGTTTCCATTCTGGATTCCGTAACTATTTAAATCCAATAATAATTTGAAAGTCTGAAAATAGACAATGTCTGAAATGAAAAATATAGGGGTGTTATAACCATCATCCTTAATGATTTCAACCATCTATGAAAATGGCACATTCCCCTTAATAATTATATTACTATGACCTTCAACTAGTGATAAAAAAACTTAAACAAGAGTGGTATCCTGCTCTTGCAAATATCTTAATACCATGTTAGAGTCCTTGGTCGTCACAACCACACTTGATAATGACATCTTACAAATTGGGCCCAAGAGAGTAATGCGTGGATCCAAGTACATTAAGCTTAAGTACCCTTTAATATTGTAGCCACACTCCAACCCCTTAATCCAAACAAGCCATATTGAAGAAACAAACAATTATATTCAACCAATTAGTACATAATATAAAAGCACAAATAGTATCAACACATTCATAAAATCACAAAGCATTTTCCCACAAACCGACTGACATATTGAATAGCAATCAACCCCCTATATAATTCATCTCAATGTAACTTCTTCTTCTTCGAGATTTGTTGCTTCGCCTTCCCTTCTTCTCGCACAAGGGAGAATTTGGTATTGAGTATGAATTTACAAGTGTCAAAAACAAGGTAAAAGTGAGTTACAATTCTTTCCTTTCTACCTTTTTACCCAAGTTAACTTTGGAAGTCATTTTCAAAAATATTTTCACCCTACCCAAGCTTCCTAAGCACAAAGATTACCAGTCATCCTCATTGAACCATGACCCCTTCCCTTAAGTGAACTTCCTCATTTTCTAGTAAGGTCTTGACCTATAATGGATTAATATTTCCAATATACAAATGCATATACAACATCATCATCATAATCAATCTTACTATAATATGAAATATATCAATAATAGGGTATTCTAGCACATCATAAACAATAATATGAAACATATCAAAGGTTAGGCATATAACCCATGTATATGTCATCAATCATATCAAAGAATACTACTTAACCAATGTTACTTAACCATTACCAATAATACTAATGCTTCATGCAATGTCATCATCAATATCGAGAGAATTAACAATGAACATGTTAAGAAAATAAATGTATAATCGATCAACCACATCATCAAAAATTAATCATGCTTATCATTACTCAATAATTAGTAATGTTACATAACCGTTATCAACACATTTAATGCCAATTGAATCATCAATCAAAGAAATATTAGTTCTTATCAGAATCTAGACAATCTCTTTAGTGTCAAGGTTTATCATGCTCAATCATCCATATATGTAAGCCTCAACGTGTGTGGGTTGATAGAGGATGGTGAGTCTAGGACCACCATAATAATAAACTAAAATATCAATACCTACATAAAATATATATTGTAAAGAAACAATAATATAAAAACAAGACAATCTAGATAATCTCATAGGTGTCTAGGTTTATCATATGCAATCATCCATACAAGTAAGCATGAGTTGAAGGAGGGGGTTGAGGGGGTGTTGGTGGGATAGCAGATGGTGAGCCTAGGAGCATCATCTCCTATTAGACGATTAAAAAATTAAAAAATTAATACCTGCATAACATGTGTTATAAAGAAACAATAAGATAAAGATGAGAGGTTATTAAGGATAAGTACACATGTAACATATATAGTAATGGTAGGTATTAAGGGCATAATCATCAGCCTTATTAAACACGGGATCATCCCAAAAAAAAGAATTCAAGCAAAATGGCAGTCAACCCATAATATAAATGCTTAATAATAATCAATATTGGAGAAAACATATCTCATTTTACCTAGGTACAATTCATGAATAGGTAACCACTAAAAAAACTCAATTATAATCAATAATCAACAACATCATCTTCCATCATAAATACATGATAAGTGCACATGTCAACCTTTTCTTTTTTAGTATTGATAGTAATGGGTTCATGTAATAGGGATATATTTAACATATTACATATTCTCTATCAAGGGCTACATGATATCCATAGTGGGCTACCTAATATCCATAGTGCAATTTTGGTAAACAAAGGTTAAATATCCGGTAGGAATAGCCGCGCATGCTCCATAACACCCTTTACGCAATTTGAGTAACAAAATAAAAGAACTCATAATAAACTTGATGAGACCAAGCCCCACACATGTTGATTAGCTAAACTTATTTATATTTAATTACAAAATTTATATAAAAAAAAATTACGAAAATAAAATATATTAGTTAAAATATTCTTTTTTATATAAATTGTAAAAATAAAAATTCACGAGTAATTTAGGTAGTATTAGTTTTTGTTGTACTGTTATTTTAGTAACTATTCCCCCTAAAAAGAGAATGAAAAAGTAAAATATAATTTATATAAATTGTAAAAATAAAAATCCAGGAGTAAATTGAGGGAGTGTTAATTTTTATTGTATTATTATTTTGGATATTGTAACTATTTTTCTTAAAGAGAGAATGAAAAAATAAAATATTATAATCAATTCATTTTTAATTGTAACTATTCATCTTATTCTACGAGACTTTGGATTGATTATAAATGGGTGCACTGTTAAGGCACCTCTTACCATAGATCACTAGTTCAAATCCCGTAAGTACTTACCTACCAAGAAAAATGTAACTATTCCTCTTACAAAATGAAAAAACAAAATATTATAACTAATCCACTTAAAAAATGGAAAACAAAAAACAGAACAAACACATAAACTTAAAAAATACCGTTCAATGCATGGTTCATGCTCAGATGGCCGTAAATTTCTGTTATATGTTTCTGATCTCAAACAATGTGCAACATATAAAGCGAGGAATATTGACAACAGCACAGCCATACATATAAAAGTCTGGAAAGTTTTAACGAGACTGGCTGCGCTTTTTCTGCAAGAGGGTTTATATATTAAGCCAATCACATCAAACGTGTGGACAAAAATACAAAGCATGTAATATAGACAACAACTTATAATATAAATAGAAAGTGTAAAGTTTTTATGGAACCGATTATGTTATTTTCTGCAAATAGTTTTATATATTAGCAGAATTACATAAGAAAATGGTTGGTTGGTGTGCTCGGTAGGATTCTTTAAACTAACTTTCATACTATTATAACGATAAATTCTCGAGGATAATTATGCTTCTCAAGGAACAGTTTTTTTTTTTTTATTTTATTGAATAAAGAGAAAATAATTGATATGAGCTTTTAATTAGGGTGATAAGATGGGAAGTATGCATTTTTTTTTTAAATTTTATTGAATAAAGAGAAAATAATTGATATGAGCTTTTAATTAGAAAGATATTAATTATTACGTAAATAATGAGATCTAAAGTTTAAATTTTTTTTAATAGAATTACTAAGAAAAGAGCAGTAACATAATTTAAAAATAAATAAATAAATTTAAATTTTCAAGAATTATATTTGAAAACAATTTTTAGTAATTCTAATATTGATATAAAAGATAAAAAAAGTTGATATAAGTTTTAATTGGCTGGATTGAATTATTATGTAAACAATGAGATTTAGGTTGAAATCATTTTGAGGGAAGCTAACCAAAAAAACCACCACTTGACATAAATTAAAAAATTATATATAATATATTATTTATATTAATAATTTTAGTAGTCTAAACTGTTGTAAGCTTTGGAGCTGTTTACAAATACAGTGAAATTTACCCTAAATTTAGCTAGGGATTTGTTGGAATTACAAGTTTGAGTTGTGACTCTGAATGATCTATGGTTTTTAGGTTTTATAGGGAGTTAAATCTATTTGTGTATTCAGAAACACATTTTAAACAATAAAAAATTACTCTATTTAGCTAGCTTCTTAAAAAGAAAAGTACAAAACTTAGAATAGTTCTATATAGCATTTGAAATTTATATGCTCTCAAGAAAAGACTCCCTAATTCTGCCTGAGAGTAGGCTAATCATATTAGTTGTGATGATTAATCACTTTAGGTGGCTCTAAAGACCTAACACTAAATTATATATGTGATTTTTTCCAAAAATAATTTTATCAACCATATAAATCACACAAACTTATACTCAAATATATTAAATAATATCAATCAAAATTAAAATTTGCATAAACAAGATTACCATCCTAAATTCCATTAGGAAAAAAATTAATATTCCAGATTTAAACTAAATTATCCCAATAACTCCCAGCCACAATAATTACTTAGCCACAATTATCATCCTGAACTGGATCTAGAAACCATAAATTAAATAAAAAAACAAATAAAAATATCAAGATTTAAACCAAATTATGGCCTTGAATCTCAACCACAAAAATTATCCTTTACACTTAAATTTTTAATTGCTAAACATTCTTATGTTTCATTTTTTGTGAATGTACTTCAAGATAGAAGATTATAACGTATCCACATTGATGTAGCAGTGTGTTTTGTCTCGGCAAACCAAAATATACACCGCCATGATTTTAGAATACAAAGTAACCAGATAGGTTAATTACATGTTCAAGACCCATGAGAATGCAACAGTATACAGTGACAAAGGTTTGTGTCTGTATGTGAGTCATGAAGTCTTGGACGATGGCTACACAATAGTTGACAAAATGGTAAAACAAAAAGTTACAGATGGTGATGAGCTGGATTAGTCTCAGGGCAGCAGAAAAGACGAAGAAGGATGCTGGGAAAAGCGTAGAATAGTCCAACCGTAGGCCAAGCAGCAGCTTCGTTCTCATGTTTCAAGAGGCCGGCGTTAGAATGTCGGTCCGTTGCTGGCCACTATGAACTTGTACGTTTGCATGGAAAGTCACCACTAAACTGTGGAATCTGTGGAATCGTGTGTTTGATGGTGTGTTTATATAGTAAATCACTAACTTTGGAATCTTTTACACAGATTTCCAAATTTTCAAAACTGTGTAACAACAATGAAATCGTGTTTAATGATTTGTTTATAAAGTAAATCACTGTCTTGTTAGATGTTTGAAGATGGTGTGTTTAGACGGAAAATTATTATCGTGTTTGTTTAAAGTGTATTGGCATGATAAATATTTAATATCATTCAATCCTAGTACTAGCTTAGAACTGGAACAATATCTATTTGCTATAGAACTGGAACAATATCTATTTGCTATTTCAAGTAATTAAGTTAGATAATTTAGTTATATTTTGCTATTTCAAGTAATTAAGTTAGATAATTTAGTTATATAATAAAATATATTATAACATGAAATTTGAATTTCTCATATTTAAATAAGATCACAAATTATAGCTAACACACCAACTATGTTCCCCAACTATATTCATCTGACAAATTTACATAAATTTAAAATTTAGAAACATTCTTATCCATCCATCCATCCCAAGATGCTAAGATTTAAAAAATACCAACTATATTCATTTGAAAAATTTACATAAATTTAAAATTTACAAAGATTCTTATCCATCCATCCATCTCAAGTTATCACGATGCTAAGATTTAAAAAATATAAACCACATAACTAACAAAGTTCCACTCGCTCTACTTTTATAAGTTTTGTAAAGTTTGTTGGGTTGGTAATATTTATATATTCTTGACATTGTCACTCTTACACAAACATTGCCAAAATTACATAAAACAAGATACAAAATCTAAAGTTTACTTAAGCTTTATATATTTTTATCTTTATAAAAATGCACTGGTGATATTTCTTTTTCATTCAGTTTTATAACAATATATTGTTGTATTAATGGCATTTAATTTTTTTATATTATTAGGATAAAATGATAATAATAATAGTCCACGGGGCTTTAGATTAACGATGAATGGGTGCACTGTTAAGATATTCCTTGCGATAGGTCACTGTCAAATCCTGTGTCGGTGCTCACCTACCAAAAAAATGAGATAATAATGATCATTAATTTCATATGAGATGAAATATGAAATATTTTTGTAAAATTTAAAATTATTATAGTTTTGTTGAGTCATAAAATGAAAAAGGTTCAGTAGTGTGAAAAATATTTTGAAATTTAAATGTAATATGAGTATCAGCTCGATAATATAATAGAATAATTTTCATCTTCAAAAGTCTTATTCTTATAAAATGATAGACTATTGTTACCCAGGAGTTATGTATATTTTAGAATTAGAAGGAGCTTCAAAATTGAATAGTAGAAACTCATTAAATTGTCACCCTCATTTTCCAATTTTAAACTTGCTAGAAAATTAACAACTTCACTCCCACTAGATACATGGCATTCAATCAATCAATCAATTTACATGATCCTAAATCCTCATGTCATGAGTGTTAGCCTCCTGCTCATAGTAGGTATTCACCTTTCGTGATCGACATATATACAAGCCAAATATGTCATGCTTTGCTTACAACAATGTTCCATATTTGAAATTTGCTACTATGGCAAAGAGGCCACAAAATCTTCAGGCACAGAAGTCATTGCATGTTGTCTTAGATCTGCTACACTTTGTTGCTCCAAGATCAATGCAACCAGGAGATGCTCATTTTTCTTATGGCATTGCTGACAATTTGGATGATCCAAAATATAAGCATTACAAGTACGTCAAAGAGATGTGGATTCATCCTTAGTTGGCATCAGCAGTACCTCTGGCGTTTGTTTATCCTCTGTGCATTGGAGGTCAAACATGATTTCCATAATTTCAAGCTTCCACTTAGTTCTTCCAAGTCGCACATGTGATGTGTTGGTAAATCTTCTTCGAAATGAAATGGACACAGAGGTTCATCGGAAAATTCTGTGGAGCATTCCATATCAATGTGCTCAGGTCTAAAAGAGTCCATCATTCCTCCCAGGAACAAATGTTGCAAATTTTAAGTAATGCTATAGATCGATCCATTAGCATAATTAAGAAGTATGTGGATATGGTTAAGGAAGGCTTGAACTCTATGGTAGCTTTTCTTTTGGACCTTTGCTGGAAATAACGCCCGCAACTCATTGTGCTCTATGGAACTTCATCTCATCTCCAGTTTTTTTGCAACCTGGAACATGTGGACGGTTTGTCAGCTGCAAATAATTTTAGTAGGACCATCATTCCTCGGCTCGAGAGACTTCTTCTCTCACTGTCTAACTTATTTGAAGTGGCAACTGATTTTCTGAAATCAGTTGATCCATTTAATTTTTCTGTACAAGGCTTATGAAGAAAATCCCAGAGAAGGTTCATGGAATATGAGAGGAAAGGTCATATGGAGGGGTGCCAAAATAAGTTCCTGGGCAGTGATAAATTTTTCTAAATATGTTCCACCTCAAGCAGTTCAAACTTTTTCTAGCAAACTTTCAGAATTGTGCAATACATATGGTGTGCGTATGAACCCTGATTTGGCAGCACCACCGGCAACAGAGATCAATGGGAATGTTGAGGGAGTTGTAAAACATGTGATAGACTCAGCCGAGCGGAATGGTAACCCTCTTGAGCTTATCCTCTGCATAATGCCCCAACAAGAGAACAAGCACCTTTATGCTACTGTAAAGAGGTTATGCGAGTTGGAGTTTGGTGTTTGGACCCAGTGTTGCTTGGCAGACCATGTCAAAAAATGCAGGCCTGATTACATTGCTAATGTTATACTAAAAATAAATGCAAAGCTTGGTGGGCAGAACTCATTGTTGGTTGATGAACAAAAGAAGCAGCTTCCTCTTATATCAGATATGCCCTCTTTAATAATCGGTGCTGATATTTCACATTCAAGAGATGGAGGTGATGGCGTAGTTGACGCGGACTGGACATGCTACAAGGACGACGACATTATACAGCAACAGAATGCCATCCAGGCCGAGGAAGCCCTCAAAATCCCATTTGTCGGTGACAAGGAGTCTCTTTCTGCATTGGCAGCTGAGTATGAAACAGGGAGTTCAATCTTAAAGGCAAAAAATTGAGGTGCTGGATGAGTTATACAGGGTAATTCGACGCACACGTGGTGATGGAAACTGCTTCTTTCGTTCCTTCATGTTTTCGTATCTGGAGCATATATTGGAGACCAAAGATGAAGCAGAAGTGGAACATGTGTTGAAAAACATTGAGCAGTGCAAGAAAGCCCTCCTGGACCTGGGATACGCAGAGTTCACTTTTGAAGACTTCTTCTCTATATTTATTGATCTGCTCGAGAGCGTGATTCCAGGCAGGGAGTCATCTATAAGTATTGATACACTCATCGAGAGGATCCGAGACCCATTAGTTTCAAATTATGTTGTGATGTTTTTCAGATTTTTGACATCGGGTGAAATTCGTCGGAGGACAGAGTTTTTTGGACCTTTCATAATGGGTGTAAGCAATGGGACAGTGGACCAGTTCTGCAAAACATCTGTGGAAACCGATGGCTAAGAGAGTGATAATTGTTACTCCAACAAGCCTTGTAAGTAACTGGGAATCAGAAATAACAAAATGGCTTGAAGGACGAGTTCGTGTTATTGCAATGTGTGAAACAAGTCGTGCAGATGTGCTGTCTGGGATCAACAGCTTTTTGGCCCCTCGTTCACCGTTCCAGGTTATGATAATATCGTATGAGACCTTTCGCATGCATTCATCCAAGTTTCAGAAAGAAGGAAGTTGTCTCCTTATTTGTGATGAAGCTCACAGGCTTAAGAATGATCAAACTATTACGAATCGAGCTTTAGCCAATCTCAAATGCCACAGAGGATTTTGTTGTCTAGAACACCGATGCAGAATGATCTTGAGGAGTTTTTTGCTATGGTCAATTTTGCTAATCCTGGAGTTTTAGGTGATGCAACAACATTTCGTCGCTACTATGAAATACCAATTCTTCGTGGACGAGAGCCGACTGCAAGTGATGAACAGAGGATGTTAGGTACAGATCGTTCTGCAAAACTTAGTGAAAAAGTCAATCAGTTTATCTTGCGCCGAACAAATGCATTGTTATCCAATCATCTACCTCCAAAGATTGTGGAGGCGGTTTGCTGCAGGTTAACGGATCTTCAAGCTAATCTCTATCGACATTTTATTGATTCTAAGAATGTGAAACAGGTACTTCAGGGATCGGAAGCAAGCCGCAGCACAAATCCCCGAGACCCTTCAAGGCAAAGGCAATCGAATCTCATGAAGCGGAAGATAAGAGCCCCGATGATGAAGACGAAGAAGAAGGGTTGCAGAAAAACAAAGCAGAAAGCCACCATGTGGTAGAGGAGGTGCTGAGGATAAAGGAGCTTCTTGATTCCTGGCATGGCAATGTGGCGATGGATGCCACCAGCTGCAGTTGATACATCGGATCATGCGCTACGGCCTCCTGTTGCCTAAGCACACTCTTACCATATCTATTGACTTGTTGTCAGTATCAATTATGACCAGAAAGACTAGGACATTTTTTCAGTTTCTGTTCCGGGAAGATATCCAATGCCAGAGGCGTGGAATAAAGCGGAGAACAGAAGGACAGCCAGCCACCGCCTCAATCCAAAAAGACAAAAATCATTTATGGAACCGCCTAAAGGATTCATGCGCAGCCTTAGATATTTACTCCAAGATGCCAGCTGCCCCAGCTCAGCCCATATAGTCTTTCATGCATTTATTTTTAGCAGAAAAACACTGTTTTAGTTCAGATCTGTTTAGATCGGTTTGATAGATATTTTGAGATATTTTCCTTGAGATCTTATCCACAGATCTAAGTCTGTAAATTTTTTCTATAAAAACCTCCCTATGTACTGTTCAAAAGGTGAGAGTTTTTTGATCGACAAGCTGATTTTGAAACTGTTGTGTACACTCTGAGAGGTTTAATAAACAGAGCTTGCTGGAACATGTGTGTTGGGACTGTCTGAATGTGCATTTGATGGCTGAAGAACTGCAGAACTCTCGTGTTTCCTCATGGACTAATAAGTTTTCTCATCTCTTTCTACAGTTGCTATGTTTTCTATACCGTATTTGTGTCATGATCTAAACTTGCAGGGAAAAAGAATAGTTCAGATGTCACTTAACTGTGCTCTGCCCTCAATTCCTGCTTCTTCTCAATGTTTTCTTTCTAGACTAGCCTATAATATGAATTCCTCTTAGGCTCATATTTGCACTAGTTTCCTCCGTGTATGAATATTGTTGTAGGAATTCAAGTAATTGCTCCTATAGGATATTCATCCCGTTCCCTCTGTTAGCACGAATGAAAATTACTTAGCTGTCTTTCATTCCTTGCATCCGTTTCATCCTCATTCAAACCTGATATTACTCCTTGAGCAACTATCCTGCTCTGTAGTCTCTTCTTTGCCAAACAAAACACATTCTTCAGTCCGCATCCTTGACTCCATGCCCAATGTTCTAAACCTTTTGTGCTTTGCATGCCTCTCTGCTTAAGACCATTCTCTCCTCACCAAAAAACAAAACCCTTTGTACTCAATAGCTAGCCTAAGATCATTCCCTAAAACAAAGCTAAATCCCGAAGAGAGAGCCCTCTCTGACTGCTGGTAGGCTAGGACCGGCAGTCCAAAGCTTGGTCTGTGGTTACCTCGGTCGTATCCCTTGAGGAGCCAAGGGACAACCTGAGTGTTAACATAATGGCGACTCAACTGGGGACCTGAAAGAGTGTTCATGTTTAGTTCTGATCTTCGATGGTGGACAGAGATTAGGCACTCCAAAGTAAAGGCATCCACCTGGCGACTCCACTTCATTTTCATTCAAAGACTCCACTGAGGAACGAACCAATTCGACAACCAAATAGTCCATGTTCCAAAGCATTATCAGTAAGACAGGATGACCGGGTTCGTGGAAGATGTTTCATTTGATAAAGCTCTAGATATCTTCAGGGAGAGTTTATCAAAATTTGAGCTTGATGAAGAATTTTTCAAATTGATGTTGTTAAAAACAGCAGGTGGCTCGCATAACCTTTTCCTTAATTTAATTGTTGAAAGATATGAAAATGAAATTGAATTCTTGCAATCTCAAATCCAGTCATATCATTTTCGCAATCCTGAAGCATTTCTTCAAAATCTTCCTTCCCCAAGTCATAAGGAAATAGTACTACCTTCTGACTTACAGATTGAGGATAATTATGTTTATGTTTTCAAGGCAAAGACTGAAGATTTAGTTGCAGGGCTTATTACCAAAGAGGCAAATATTTCATCCAACCAAGAAGGCCCAGAAGAAGCTATCCCACATGATGTTTTTATTGATCCTATATCAGACTACATGGAACTGCTTCTTAACTCAAGTTCTTTAGCATGTTTTCTCCGTGAGGACCAAATACATCAGCAGCGGCCTTTCTATACCACAATTTTGATCATAGGGGCACATGACCGAATAGTGCTTCCAAGTTCATTAACAATCAGTGAGTCAATTCATCTCTTTTTACCATTGCTTAAGTGGCTGCACTGGTTATTTGACTTCACCTGACAGCAAAGTAAGTGCTGGTTAGGGTAGGTAGGTAGGATTAATAAAGCAGCCAGCAAGGGTAATTTTGCAGAGAACAGCATCAATTAAAGACTAAGGCATACTGACCTGCTGTTCTTGACTTTTCGCAAGGAAAAGCCATCCCCAAGTGGAGCCATTGTTAGCCTCCTGCTCATAGTAGGTATTCACCTTTCGTGATCGACATATATACAAGCCAAATATGTCATGCTTTGCTTACAACAATGTTCCATATTTGAAATTTGCTACTATGGCAAAGAGGCCACAAAATCTTCAGGCACAGAAGTCATTGCATGTTGTCTTAGATCTGCTACACTTTGTTGCTCCAAGATCAATGCAACCAGGAGATGCTCATTTTTCTTATGGCATTGCTGACAATTTGGATGATCCAAAATATAAGCATTACAAGTACGTCAAAGAGATGTGGATTCATCCTTAGTTGGCATCAGCAGTACCTCTGGCGTTTGTTTATCCTCTGTGCATTGGAGGTCAAACATGATTTCCATAATTTCAAGCTTCCACTTAGTTCTTCCAAGTCGCACATGTGATGTGTTGGTAAATCTTCTTCGAAATGAAATGGACACAGAGGTTCATCGGAAAATTCTGTGGAGCATTCCATATCAATGTGCTCAGGTCTAAAAGAGTCCATCATTCCTCCCAGGAACAAATGTTGCAAATTTTAAGTAATGCTATAGATCGATCCATTAGCATAATTAAGAAGTATGTGGATATGGTTAAGGAAGGCTTGAACTCTATGGTAGCTTTTCTTTTGGACCTTTGCTGGAAATAACGCCCGCAACTCATTGTGCTCTATGGAACTTCATCTCATCTCCAGTTTTTTTGCAACCTGGAACATGTGGACGGTTTGTCAGCTGCAAATAATTTTAGTAGGACCATCATTCCTCAGCTCGAGAGACTTCTTCTCTCACTGTCTAACTTATATGAAGTGGCAACTGATTTTCTGAAATCAGTTGATCCATTTAATTTTTCTGTACAAGGCTTATGAAGAAAATCCCAGAGAAGGTTCATGGAATATGAGAGGAAAGGTCATATGGAGGGGTGCCAAAATAAGTTCCTGGGCAGTGATAAATTTTTCTAAATATGTTCCACCTCAAGCAGTTCAAACTTTTTCTAGCAAACTTTCAGAATTGTGCAATACATATGGTGTGCGTATGAACCCTGATTTGGCAGCACCACCGGCAACAGAGATCAATGGGAATGTTGAGGGAGTTGTAAAACATGTGATAGACTCAGCCGAGCGAAATGTTAACCCTCTTGAGCTTATCCTCTGCATAATGCCCCAACAAGAGAACAAGCACCTTTATGCTACTGTAAAGAGGTTATGCGAGTTGGAGTTTGGTGTTTGGACCCAGTGTTGCTTGGCAGACCATGTCAAAAAAATGCAGGCCTGATTACATTGCTAATGTTATACTAAAAATAAATGCAAAGCTTGGTGGGCAGAACTCATTGTTGGTTGATGAACAAAAGAAGCAGCTTCCTCTTATATCAGATATGCCCTCTTTAATAATCGGTGCTGATATTTCACATTCAAGAGATGGAGGTGATGGCGTAGTTGACGCGGACTGGACATGCTACAAGGACGACGACATTATACAGCAACAGAATGCCATCCAGGCCGAGGAAGCCCTCAAAATCCCATTTGTCGGTGACAAGGAGTCTCTTTCTGCATTGGCAGCTGAGTATGAAACAGGGAGTTCAATCTTAAAGGCAAAAATTGAGGTGCTGGATGAGTTATACAGGGTAATTCGACGCACACGTGGTGATGGAAACTGCTTCTTTCGTTCCTTCATGTTTTCGTATCTGGAGCATATATTGGAGACCAAAGATGAAGCAGAAGTGGAACATGTGTTGAAAAACATTGAGCAGTGCAAGAAAGCCCTCCTGGACCTGGGATACGCAGAGTTCACTTTTGAAGACTTCTTCTCTATATTTATTGATCTGCTCGAGAGCGTGATTCCAGGCAGGGAGTCATCTATAAGTATTGATACACTCATCGAGAGGATCCGAGACCCATTAGTTTCAAATTATGTTGTGATGTTTTTCAGATTTTTGACATCGGGTGAAATTCGTCGGAGGACAGAGTTTTTTGGACCTTTCATAATGGGTGTAAGCAATGGGACAGTGGACCAGTTCTGCAAAACATCTGTGGAAACCGATGGCTAAGAGAGTGATAATTGTTACTCCAACAAGCCTTGTAAGTAACTGGGAATCAGAAATAACAAAATGGCTTGAAGGACGAGTTCGTGTTATTGCAATGTGTGAAACAAGTCGTGCAGATGTGCTGTCTGGGATCAACAGCTTTTTGGCCCCTCGTTCACCGTTCCAGGTTATGATAATATCGTATGAGACCTTTCGCATGCATTCATCCAAGTTTCAGAAAGAAGGAAGTTGTCTCCTTATTTGTGATGAAGCTCACAGGCTTAAGAATGATCAAACTATTACGAATCGAGCTTTAGCCAATCTCAAATGCCACAGAGGATTTTGTTGTCTAGAACACCGATGCAGAATGATCTTGAGGAGTTTTTTGCTATGGTCAATTTTGCTAATCCTGGAGTTTTAGGTGATGCAACAACATTTCGTCGCTACTATGAAATACCAATTCTTCGTGGACGAGAGCCGACTGCAAGTGATGAACAGAGGATGTTAGGTACAGATCGTTCTGCAAAACTTAGTGAAAAAGTCAATCAGTTTATCTTGCGCCGAACAAATGCATTGTTATCCAATCATCTACCTCCAAAGATTGTGGAGGCGGTTTGCTGCAGGTTAACGGATCTTCAAGCTAATCTCTATCGACATTTTATTGATTCTAAGAATGTGAAACAGGTACTTCAGGGATCGGAAGCAAGCCGCAGCACAAATCCCCGAGACCCTTCAAGGCAAAGGCAATCGAATCTCATGAAGCGGAAGATAAGAGCCCCGATGATGAAGACGAAGAAGAAGGGTTGCAGAAAAACAAAGCAGAAAGCCACCATGTGGTAGAGGAGGTGCTGAGGATAAAGGAGCTTCTTGATTCCTTGCATGGCAATGTGGCGATGGATGCCACCAGCTGCAGTTGATACATCGGATCATGCGCTACGGCCTCCTGTTGCATAAGCACATTCTTACCATATCTATTGACTTGTTGTCAGTATCGATTATGACCAGAAAGACTAGGACATTTTTTCAGTTTCTGTTCCGGGAAGATATCCAATACCAGAGGCGTGGAATAAAGCGGAGAACAGTAGGACAGCCAGCCACCGCCTCAATCCAAAAAGACAAAAATCATTTATGGAACCGCCTAAAGGATTCATGCGCAACCTTAGATATTTACTCCAAGATGCCAGCTGCCCCAGCTCAGCCCATATAGTCTTTCATGCATTTATTTTTAGCATAAAACACTGTTTTAGTTCAGATCTATTTAGATCGGTTTGATAGATATTTTGAGATATTTTCCTTGAGATCTTATCCACAGATCTAAGTCTGTAAATTTTTTCTATAAAAACCTCCCTATGTACTGTTCAAAAGGTGAGAGTTTTTTGATCGACAAGCTAATTTTGAAACACTGTTGTGTACACTCTGAGAGGTTTAATAAACAGAGCTTGCTGGAACATGTGTGTTGGGACTGTCTGAATGTGCATTTGATGGCTGAAGAACTGCAGAACTCTCGTGTTTCCTCATGGACTAATAAGTTTTCTCATCTCTTTCTACAGTTGCTATGTTTTCTATACCGTATTTGTGTCATGATCTAAACTTGCAGGGAAAAAGAATAGTTCAGATGTCACTTAGCTGTGCTCTGCCCTCAATTCCTGCTTCTTCTCAACGTTTTCTTTCTAGACTAGCCTATAATATGAATTCCTTTTAGGCTCATATTTGCACTAGTTTCCTCCGTGTATGAATATTGTTGTAGGAATTCAAGTAATTGCTCCTATAGGATATTCATCTCGTTCCCTCTGTTAGCACGAATGAAAATTACTTAGCTGTCTTTCATTCCTTGCATCCGTTTCATCCTCATTCAAACCTGATATTACTCCTTGAGCAACTATCCTGCTCTGTAGTCTCTTCTTTGCCAAACAAAACACATTCTTCAGTCCGCATCCTTGACTCCATGCCCAATGTTCTAAACCTTTTGTGCTTTGCATGCCTCTCTGCTTAAGACCATTCTCTCCTCACCAAAAAACAAAACCCTTTGTACTCAATAGCTAGCCTAAGATCATTCCCTAAAACAAAGCTAAATCCCGAAGAGAGAGCCCTCTCTGACTGCTGGTAGGCTAGGACCGGCAGTCCAAAGCCTGGTCTGTGGTTACCTCGGCCGTATCCCCGAAGGAGCCAAGGGACAACCTGAGTGTTAACAATTTCCATGAGTTAGACTCCTCTTTATAGCCTCCCTCCATAGAATTATTGGAGTGTATATTAAGAGCAGTTCATTTATTCCACTGAGAAATTTAGCCCATGCGATAATAATTGAGGTGTGATATAGTGGATGAAAGTAATTGAGGTGTAATATAGTAGGTATGGGTATGCCTTAAAAATATTTTTACTTGGTTAAGAGTTTTTTTTTTTTACATAAGGAAATAGGTTAACCATCTAAGACCTAGAGGCACTAGGAGTGAAAGCCTACACCAAGAGGACATTTTGGGTAGTGTGGTTTTCATTGAATATAACTTGAGTGGGCCTAATGGTTAAGAGAATGTGTTTCCTCCTAAGAGGTCATAGGTTGAAAACCAGAGGGGGCAGAGTATGTACGCCTTCATAGACTTAGCAATCAAATCATTGCCCGGAGGAAGGGGGTCCTTCATAGACTTAGCAATCAAATCATTGCACCTAGGAAGGGGGTCCTTCATAGACTTAACAATCAAATCATTGACATAGACTTAGCAATCAAATCATTGCCCCTTGGAAGGGGGTCCTTCATAGACTTAGCAATCAAATCATTGACATAGACTTAGCAATCAAATCATTGCCTTTTCATTTTGACTACTTGGTTTGATTTAGGACAGTGCATTTAGCGTCTGCTCTATGCTCTTTGTAGAAAGATTCTTAACTTTCTTTCCTTAGTAGCTAGGATTTTCATTGTCAAAAGAAGACTATACGTTTATTTATCATCTTAGACTGCATTTTAGGAATTGTATACACATCACACGGTGAACCTAAAAGGCAAATTTTTAAGCAAGATCAACTTAAAATAAATTTAATGAATCTAACAACGCTTTGGAACCTAACACACAACATCTAGAGGTTTAGGCTAGAGATGTATTCCGGCGTCGTAAAACCTGGTAACTGTTGATTTCAATGTTGGTTGGGTGATTCCTCCACTCTGAGACGACAAGTGCCAGTACAGACTTGTGCTCCCACGTACCGTCGAGTATATTTTGGGAGACCACAATAGGCTGCATCCTTTATCCTTAGG
>APFE030225765.1:2417-52622 GCA_000404065.3 Pinus taeda | reverse complement strand
GGAGAAGAGAAGTCAACTATAAGGATGGGTGAGAAGTTAATGACATTAATGAGAGGTGGTTGAGATGGAGAAGGGAAGGAGGGTATAAAAAGGGAAGGGGGAAGGGAGAAAGGGGAGGTTTTTTTTTTTGAGGTCTTGCTTATGATTGTGGGGGTTGGTTGTGATTGTTGGGACTTGTTGTGTTTTGGAGACCTTAGGAACCTGTGGAGGTTTCTTGGGTTGTTGAGAGGAGGGAAGTATTGTTATCTTGGTCTGGATCTTTCATTGGGACACACCCACTACATCTGGTCGAACTTGGGCTTGGAGGGCTAGGGAACCTGTGGAGGTTTCCTGGGCTAGGGATTATTTCCTAGTTGGCTGGGAGGTAAATCCGGTTGGGTCCGTCAAGAGGAGCATTCAACATGAGCAACAAGACAAAGGTATTCCTCCATAGTCTACTTTGGTAAAGTTAATTAGAATGAAGTATTCACCTTAATTTGTGTTGATTATAATGTGAATGACAAAATTTTATTTGTCTAAGCACAGTGTAAGTAGGTAAGTTATCACCTCTTATCGTATTTGATTTCAGAAGAATCTAGATGTGTTAGCAGACCCTAGGGTAGGAACCTTACACATGGTATTAGAGCCAAGTTCAACCTCTAGGACCTATGGACCCTTATTTTTGGCTTCCTTCTCAAATTGTTAATTTAATTTACCCCCTCTTTCATACTCTAATTATTGTAAGCTCAAAAATCCCTCTTTGGACTTTTATTTTAAAACCCTTTACAAAATGTGCACACTCCTTCTAACAACAATCTAGTCATGTTTTAAGCCCCTTCACACTTCCATCGATTTTCCTAGACAAGGAAATCCATACTTGACTGTCTTAGAATGGACCATTCACTGACGGCAATGTTTCATTATAGGGCCGCAGTGAATTTAACCTGCTTTCATTCAGCAGTCTTTTCCCTTGAAGAACTTCTAAATGGAACTTGTTTTTTGGCATAGAAGGACCGGATTTCTCCATATGTTTTCAGTATTCCAAATTTTTGTCCACTTCCTGGTTCTTGGATGACAAGGCATCATGCAAGGATGCTATCTCCTCTTGTATTTTTGCCTTTTGGTGTGCATTTCCTTCGCTGTTCCCTACAAAAAATAACATTTTTTGAGTGTTTTTGCTGTTCCTTCAAAAAAGCAACACTTTGGGAGTATTTTTGAGAGCAACCCTTCCTTCCTCTTGTGGGATTATTCCTAGTTCATCTCAACCACATTTTATTGATTCCCTTTTATGGTATGAAGTACACTATTTTTATGAGGGCAAGAATTATAGATTCTATTGAAGCAAGTTAATATCATTTACGTTATGATCTTTAATAGGATAGCTCCTTGATGATAGTTTATTTTCAAAAGAACACAATTATTTATATATTACTTTACTACATTGTTTTCTACTGTACATGATACTGATTGATCATCTTAATACCATGCCGGTTCCACCCTTCCTGATATAATCTTCTCTGTCTATAATAAATGAGATTATGGGTATATTTTTTTCTATTGACATGTTCAACTTCTTCCACCATCCCTGCTCTTAAAGAGTACCGAGCCTCCCTCTTTTTATCAGAAAAATGTGTAATAACAACAAAATTTTGTTCGCAGATGGAGGATAGGGGGTCTCATTACGAGCCAACCTACCATGTTCATAAGGCTATAACAAAGTGATATTCCCATTATGGCCACCACACCAGGGTTATGATCCATTGGATAGCCAAATTATCCTTGGAACGGGAGGTCTCATCACGAGCCGGCCTGATCACTTTTGCTACCTCCTAGTGAATGGCAGTGTGGTTATCTGGTTACCACGCCAGCACACTGATCTCTTCTGTAGAACATCACTAAAACTCTCCATTTATAAATTGAGGATCCTGGCTCATATGGGTTAAAAAGCAACCCTGCCGAGGCTATGGACGCCTGCTAGCAGCAGAGGCTCTGCTTATGGTATTGAAGTTATATCTTATCGTCAATGATTACTATAATACCCTTTTCTTATTCTTCCTTTTTATCAGAGAAGTTATTTCCTTCATTTTTATCCCTATTTTGAACCTTTATGCATGATAAATTATTTTTTGATCAATCACATCATTTTTCAGCTAGAATACCGTCAGTAAAGCATCTTTTGGCATATTGCTGCTCTTTTTCTTTTTTCATAACTTATCATCAATCCAAAGCCTCCTATCTTTTATTCATAACTATTTTTATACACTCTGCTCTCATTATAACCAAAACTCTCGTCGTCCTATCATTGATTTGTGTACTCTACTGTTGTATTGTTCATTCCCTTGCCTTGCCATCAGCACAATACCTTTCATATGATTTATGGTCATGGAATCTCTTTTCCAATTGGAGAGGGGAATGTATGCATTATGGGTTAGCATGCGATATGATTACTGCACTCTGCCATAACTTGTTGATTTGACAAAATATCAGTATTGCATGTAGACAAAAGTTTTTTGATTGAAATTTTTGCATGCATCTTATCTGTTTCTATTCAAAACTAACACTATGGATTCAAGAACATTGTATGCACAAGCGTGATTTGTTTACAGGAGAACAAGAAGTATGCAGGGGGAATTCTATTCACAGCATGACCACACTATTGCAACTAACAGAAGTGGCTCGAGCAACTTGCGAACACGAACAATTCTTCAGACATTATGTGCTTACCTGGATTCCACCTTTTGCATCACTTTCAGCACCAACTTTGCCTACATCAGCTTCAACAACTGCCAATACATATATGTCATTCCACATTTTTCTTTTGGAAGTAAAACTTGAGGTAAAATAGCATAATTTTCTGATTTATTACGAATTTAGGAGAATTTCATGAAAATCCATTTTGAGCATTATTTATCATCCTTCATTTCATAGTTTTTACTACTTCCCATTTTTCAGCGGCATATCATCTTTCGGTTTGGGGGAGTCGCTTTCATTCATTTCTTTTTTATGACCATGTCATTCATATTCTTTATCATCCATTTATATTCTTATTCATTCTCAACACCTCCCTTATTCCATGTTGTTTTACACCAAGCATAGAATTCAACAGCTGGTAGCAACCGCCTCTATTTGTTTTCTAGCATTGCATGAGGGCATGCTAATTCTTCAGAAAGGGGAAGGAATTGCTACGCATGATGGATGTTTTCTATTTTCTTTCTCATTTAAGGTATACAATTTCAGTGTAGAAATTGATTTCCATCATATTTTTAAAACTATGAACTCAATTCTTGTGATTTTTGGAAAACACAGACGTATCATTAAAATATACAAACCCCGACAATTTCAAGTAATATTGGTTCATAAAATTTCGGAAATCATGCACTCTCACCTACAACCATTTTGTTTATATCTCATGATCCGTGCATCAAAACGATCTGATTTTTGGATCATAGAGGCATTCATATAATATTATAATTTACTTGTCACATTTCAACAAAATCTGGTTTGTAGTTTTTGGGGAAATGGTAATGAAGGTTGTTGTCACTTATATCATATTTTGCTGCAACTTCATATGACACATAACTTGAACGTCAATGTAAAAGTTGTTATGCCTTCATCAAAGATTGCTATAAAATTGAATAATTCATTTAATTAAGGAAGAATTCATTTGTTCTATCCATTTCATGAGCTGAGATGAAACAAATTTTTTTTATTGTTGGTTAACACATGGGGTTTGTCTTTGGGTTGCATGAGGACATGCAACACATATTCAGTTTTTGTTGCATGAGGACATGCAATATATTCGGTGTGGGGGTGTGTTGGGCCGTGAATACGACCACTTTGTAACACTTATTTCATCCATTTTTACTCTTCTCTATTATATCATTTATTCTAATTTATTATTTAAATCCATTTTATAAATGATTTATGCTCTTATGGATGAATATTATTCATTCTCCTTTATTTCTAATAAATTGATGATAATGAATTATTTTATCAATTATTGTTTTAATAAATTGGTTATAACATTATTCGCCATTTTTAGCCTTCAAGATAATTTCCAGATTGAAGATTTGATCATTAAAAGTGCTAACTCAGAAATGCGCTAGAAAAAGGAGTGACAGTTTTGCGGTTGAGATTCTGAGCAAATGGAGAAGAATCTGGAAAATCTGGAACATGGGTTTTGTCCAAAACGGACCCAATTAACTTATTCAAAGAGCGGTTTGCCCAAATTCAGCTTGCACTGAGAGAAATGTAGGTTTCTTTGAGCATAATTTTCTCAGATTTGCTGTTGCGGTCGTCCTCCAAATCTCAACTGCAAAGCCAAATTCGTCTTGCTCTTGTTGAGAGATGAATGGAAATATATCTTCTTGTTGATCAATTGGTTGGAAACAATCCAATTTTGTAATACAAATCATGTTTTACTTATCTTTATTGTAACTTCTCTCTGATCTCTCTATTTAAATGAAAACAGAGTTCAGAGATGGAGATGACTTTGAGGGGAAAAAGGATGGAAAATGATGGAGAATTAAGGATTCAGAACTAGAGATTCAAGAATGATGGTGGATTATTCATGATAGGATATGGATTGTTACATTGCCATTGTAATCTTCAAAGCTTTAGCTATTGTAATGATTTCACAATTTGAGGATGAATAAATAAAAGGGTTGTTGTACATTATTTTCATCTGAAGTAGCCCAGCAGCATCCGCTGGCGGCTCAGGGCCCAGCCTCTGGTGGAGTATGCTGCTATTGTATTATATCTTTCCAATTTCCATCGTGTGATGGTTTGATTTAGTTCCTATTTCTTTGAATCGTATTGCCTTGCAGTTTCATGCTTTTGCAGTGAGTTGTTATAATATTTTATAAAATTGTTTTATTGCACAAGTTGAGATTGAATCGTGTGGCTGTTCTTTTCCATCATAATAGAGATTATTATCCTTCTCAACGTATATTGTTATGCTTCTCATTTCAAATATAAATCTTCGTTGTTCTATTTCAATTATGGTTTCATTCCATTGTTGTTCTGTTTGATTGATATTCATTACAGATTGTTGTTCAATAGGATTGGTTATTCGATTCCTTTAATTCCAGTTTGATGTCCATTTACTTAGCTGTTCATTTCTGTTGATTAATTGCAAGAGTTTTCTTTTAAAGAGTTTTCCTAGTTTACTTTCAATAGTAGCTTTAGTTCAATTTCGATTTCCTTTTAATTGCTTTAAAGCAGGACTGTCAACTGTAGAGAACATTGGTATTGCTTTCCTCGTTCCCAGATTGATTGTCTTGTTCCAGTTTGATTTTAATTGCATCAATTTCTAGAGGAATGAGTTATTGCTACTGTATCCTCAATTGATGGTTGTTTGAGTGAATGATTTAGTTTAGAACATTTCAATTTCTTGTTGTTCCAATTAGATTTTGTTTCCAGCTTTCATTTACTTTTGGATTTTAAGCACTATACTGCAAAACATTACTCTTGAGTAAATAGCCACCTCAGACTGAGTACACTCTTGAAATAAAAAGTTGTCCCTGAGTTGACAATTAATGTGAGGTAATTAGGAGTTACAAAAACACCTTTTTATCGCTCCACACTATTCACAACAAATGAGGCCGATAGGCCTTCAGTCAACACGTTGAAAGGTCTCGGTATCAATATAGTTGCACTCTCACATGAGACCTTATATGTGTTGCAGGATGGGATAACTTCATAGCTGTGAGCTAGGGAGAGCCGTGTGCTCCAAGTCCTTGGTGAGCAGAAAATAAATATGGAACAACTAAGCTTGCAGCACAATGAAGTGGTGCCATAGAATCAACAGCTGGTATAGCTGATAGACGATGCTTGCCAAAGCATCTCAGAGCTGGTCATCCCAGCAGACATACCAGCAGAGGTGCGGATCCACAGCTTAGCAGCAGGGGTCCGCGAGGCGAGGGAAGAAATGACAAGCTGCAGTTAAAGGCGCAGCCATCCACCCCCCAGGAAGTCAGACAACAGTGCATTAGCGCTATTACAGCGAGATTGGAGGAGATTGGCGGTGCAGTGCAAGACTGCACTAGTATGCTGGAAGTATCACTTGAGGTCCTCACAAATCTCCAGGAGAACCCCAACATCCAGCGCTTAGAGATAGAGGCACGAGAACTCCAACAACAATATGATAGTGTTAGAGGAATTGCGGAGACTATGGTCCTCACTCAGAGGCTTGCACTGATGCAGTAGGCTAATGTGCTGAAGGAGCAGGTGGTTGTGGCACGACATAAGGAAGCAGTCCTGAAGGCACACGTTCAACCTTGGATCGACAAGGCCTTCACCATCACAGTAGAAATCAAAGGCAAGCTCGCACACATGCAGGGGAGGCATGTCTTGATGCAGAGAAGCACTCTCGACATGGAGGTCTGGGAACAACGTATGCAGCAGATCCAGCAAGCAGCAGCTCAGTATTTTGTTGACCTTGTTGCGGTTCGAGAACAGTTGGAGGGACTTCGTGTAAAGATCGTCGTGCCGACAGAGTGACTCGAGGGTAAGTCACGATGTTTGTGTTAGGGGCCTGTTGGGCATGGAATCCCCCCATGGCATGTTTTGGGGCTTAAAGCCCAAGTTTTGACTGAATCTTGTTGTAAAGCTCCGCGAATTGTGGGCGAGGGGCGTGAAAGTATGATAGAGTCATAGAGTTGTCCGCCCTAGTTTTGTAATGTAATGTTAGCTGGATAGACCTACCCATGGTCCGTGGACCATGGGATTGTATAAATAGAGCGAGTCTCTAAGTGTAAAAGAAGACCAACGAATAATGAAGGAAGAAGGAGAAGTCTGAGCGATTGAGTCACAGTGTGAAGTGTATCTTTGGGTCGTAGAGTAGGAGAAGGCTCTGCAGCTAAGTGCGCAGAGGCCTAGTAGTCCGCAATTGAGTGCACGGACCCCTGCAGCTGAGTGCGTAGGGCGAGTCGAGTCTGTAACCGTGGAAAGAAACAATAAAGAGAAGTTTGGTTATAATTTTGTGTATCTGTTTTTGTGTTAATGCATGATTGATATAATTTGTAAATATATTGTTTATTTATTGCGCGCATCTGTATGAAGGTCCTATGTTGTTAAGTATAACTTAAAGCACTCAAGCAAGAAAAGATAATTAACTAACATTGGAATATAAGAAAAGTCTTGGGTAATAACACATAGCATGACAATTAGACCCTGGGTAGGGTTGCACGAAGACAGTATATCAAGCCGTGAGGAACGAGAAAGTGCGTGAAGCAACCTACATGTAGGGACAAACCGTGGACTAGTCGAAATCATCAGACATCTTCAGGGTGCAGAAACCTAGTTCTAGCACCCTCCTATACTACTTAGGGTGAGACCCAGTCCGCATTCCATGGATTGTTTCCGAAAGGGAAAGTAGTACCGGGATTTGTTTGGCTAATTAACTTCGAACCTAGGTCAAGCCCCAACAAGCCAACATAATCCCTTAATGAAGGTTTTAAAAATTTACACCCGCAAGAAGCCAAACATTATAAGAAGAGTCTCATGTTTATAATACCTAGCTTCTGTGTGAAGCAAGTTTGGAAATATAAAATCTTTAATTGAAAATTTTAGAATGTATCTCATGACAACTGTATGTTGTGATACAAATGAAAGGATAAATCTATTTATGAAGGATATATAATGGTTGTGAAGTAGAGAGGCTAGGAATACGGCCAATCTAGTGACACTAAAACCCTATGGCATGTAGACTATGTTAGAGCAAGACAAAGGGATGCCTTGGATATGAATCTAACAATCTCTTTGATATTATTGTGTAAGTAAGCCTCCATTGTGTAGATTTCCTGAAGGATTGTATAATAGAGAAGGGGATTTCTTAAATCTAAAAGGTCGTGTCTAATTCATGTAATGAGTTGCACTTGTTTCTTGTGGAAGCTTGATGGAGTGAAGGACAATAGTCCAAATAATTATCAAGTTGAAATTTTCATTTATTGAAATGTATGTTTCTTTGTGGAAATTGAGAACTCATATGGAAAGGTTAATGGTTATATATGAGAATGGTTGTAACACATATGTCTTGTTGGTTTTCCTATGTAGGCATTTAATGAAATGCCATAATTTTGAAGGTGATTAGAATATGAATACAAATACCATTATTGGAGTTATGGGAAAGGAAAAGAACATGAAGATGATTCTGATGTGTAAAAGCAGTGATGTTGGTACAAATGAAAAGAAGTAGTATACATAGTATTGCAATGAAAAAAAGACACCTGGAATGGTGTGCTTTTGAGATGACACCGAAAATGGTGTGAACATTAGAGACAATGTTCCTTTAAAGGGGAGGTAATTTTAAAACCCTATACTTTAATCCCCCAATGATATAGTAATTCTAAATTAGGTTAATGTTTTCTATGTGGGAAAGTAAATGTAAATGGGTAAAAAGACCTAGAACAATTATAAATATTCACATGTATTTAGTATATCACTAAAGTTGAAGAAGGGAGTAGCCAACATGGATCCCAATGCCTAAGAGGGAAGTTGTAAGGGGGGTTTGGGGAATCTTCCTATCTTACCCTTAATAAATTGATCCAATTTCTAACTTGATGGTTGAGCTACTTAAATACTAACAATTATGAGAAAAAACATGGGAAGTGGTACCAAAATGCTCCAGAAGTATGGGCTACAGATCCATTCTAGAGAATTTGGATTGACTATGGAGCCCAAGGGAAGGGACTCGAATTATCATTATGGGTAGTATGTGCATATGGGGAACAAGTACTGACATAAGATAGAATAAAGTATAGGAGACATAAGTTGTAGAATGCATGTAGATGAGCTCAATGTTGTATGTGTGAACCAAGTAACCTGTGAAACATATCCAAAAATACATGCAGGTTCTAAGACTGCAGTTCTAAGTAGAAGGTGAAATAAATCCTTTTGAGTAGTAGCAGTAGCCTATGTAAGGTGGTGGATGAACTGATCGCTTGGGGAAGTCAGCGACGAAGCCATCAACCTGAGCCAGAGGGCTAGAGGAAAATGTTGAGAGATTTGATGAAGACATGCACAAAAGCACTAAGAAAGCAGGGCATCGAGGGACCATTGGATTAGTGAAGGGCTCCTTTCATGCTATGTAGGTCTAAAGTGACCATATTGTGAAATATAGTAGGCTTTGGATTAATAGATAAAAGGAAACACATTCAATCCTTATGTATGAAGGACAACAATATTCATCTCCTATACCTTGATTTGAATCTTATTTGATTCTGAGATATACTTCCTCTCAAGGTGTTAGATTTGGATCAATGGTATCCAGGTGAAATAAATACTACAATGTAGTTGAGCCTACGGTGGGATGGAATGTGGCTCTCCCTTCTTCAACTTCTGACAATTTTTTGTGAATAAGATAAGTGTATTATCCCTTCATTAATGAAATGAAATTGTTGTTCATTATTTCATAGTTAACAATATTCTACATTATTATGTATGTTTGTAATGATAAGTGGAAATTGTTATGATGGTTCATTGAGTATGATGTGGTGACGAGTTGAATCAATGAAAAATGGAGCTTGGTTGTTAATTGTTATTTATGTTATGATTGAATAACACATGCAGAAGTATCCCCTAAAGTATTTTTTTCTCTAAATGTTTTGATACTTATAATGTGTTGTGGAGAAAGACCAAAAGGTTGATTTTCCTAAGGATCTCCTTCGTTTCTATTAGTGCGACTAGCTTTACAAGACCAGCTATGGAATGGAATAGTTGTGTTGTATCCATGTTTAATGAGAATACTTGACAATCCCTAAGTGAGGGTAAGATCTAGTTCTTCTAGAGGTAAGACAAAGGGTTGGCCTCCCTATATGTGAGTGTTTGAAGTGTGATGTTTTAATTTTGTAGTCCTAGAGGAGTGACAAGAAACTCATTTAAGTAGGTGAACTTGTGGATTTTTCCATTGGCCATCTCCTTAGCTTCCTTGAGAAGTTTCCTAGTTCTTAGAAGGATTTATTTGGATGCCTCTATGGGATGGTGAAGATATTCATATCTTCAAAATTATTTTAAGTAGTTTAATGCCATTTCTAAGTCCCATTTTAGTCCCTGAAGCAAACTATAAAATCCTATTGGGAGCAGGTAACCTTTATAAATTTGGGTATTAATAATGGAATTTTTGGAAATTTAGGGTTTGGGGGTCCTTGGTCCTAACCCATGGTCATATAGTTTAATAGGGGGTCATGATCAAGTGCTTATACATTGGGTTTTTTTATAAATATATAGGGCGATGATTACATTGATTTCTCTTTACTTGATAACTACTTGTGATGTATTTTTACTTATTATCTTTGTTACTTATTATTATGTGTGTGTATCATCAAAAAACTACCAAAAACAAGAAGAACACGAACACAAAATATAGGCTACAAGCCAGGGCCAAAACCTCTCCACTTGAGAGGAAAACCCGCAAATCTCTTCTCTTCCTTATAGATTCTTCAATTGATGAATTCCAAGAGCTTAAGATTGAACCCAATAACCTCCAATACCACGACCAACATGTATGGATGATGTGCTAACCTTTACCCATTCAAATATCTTCCAGTAACACTTCTTTGACCTCTAACTGCAAAATTTCAGCCTCCACTACAGATTTGAAATTTTGACCCCCCCCCCCCCTAGCAGTTGTTGTTGTAACACATTTGAGCTTTGATCTGCCTTTTGAGCCTTCCTTTGACCTTCACTTGCCTTTCCCTCAGTTCTAGAGCTTAAGGATGACCCTTGGTGACCTTCTCTTAACCTTCTGGCATTCTTTTCAACAAGATCGAACTTGTAGATAGACACCTTAGATCTTTTGCAGAAACCCTAGTCCTCCTTAGCACATGTGAGACAGAAATAACACAAACAAAAGTCTCCTTCATCATCTTCCTTCTTCATTGCCTTCTTCTTCCTCCTTCTTCACTTCCTTCTTCTTCCTCCTTCTTCACTAGAATGAGTGATGGATGAATGTCTCTCAAGGAGGTCGAGTTTTCTCCTATACATAGGCTCTTCAAGATGGACGTGGCTCTTCCTTCTAGGCCGACTTGCCAACTTCCAGGCTGACTTGGTCTTGGAGGGCATTTTGACTCTTTAAATGACAAAAATAATTTTCTTTACAAGTTACAATGTTCCTGAAGGGGTCTTCAACTTATGAAAATGACTCTTTTGACTTCTTGACCTAGGACAAACCCTAGAAGCACTCAATGGGTGCTTGAATTATAAAATAAAATACCTTGAGCATGAAACCCATGCTCCAAAATCAATAATACTAATTTTTATTTCATTTTAAAATTAACAAGAATCAAAAGTACATTTCATCTTTATGAAGATAGAACCTAGTTAGACATTTTTCAAAACTCCCTCTTAACTAGGGAGGTATTCATACATGGTGCATGGACATTCTCAATCTGAAGAGATCTCATAAGAAGAGTCGGATTGGTAACCCATATGTTTTAGCATCATATTAACCAACATTGTCACATAGCAAGGCATTGACTAGCAACTCTATCTCTCTACAAGATCATAGCATAATGTTGGCGAGACCAGTGATTTATAGACACCATCATCATTGTCTCTTAGGGTACATACTCCACCCAGGCGTTCATAGAGTATGACCTTCTTTGGACTATTCTTATCTTGGATATCTAGTCCTCAAAGAATATCGATCCACGACTACTCTCACATTGGATGCTCTACCACATCCTTAGAGAGTATTGGATTCCATACGCTTACCCAATCCTCCATTCTATCTTCCCAAGTGAAGACAATAATGATTTTCCTATCTCTCCTTCTCAACTAAGGAGGATACATCAATCAAACCAAGCTTGTCTCTCAAATACATAAGCTTCTTATTGGGAAAATATTTTGTCAATATGCCAATTACCTACTCATCAGTGGAGATATATTGTAGCTACAATACACCATCTTGTACTAGCTTCCAAATGTAGTGATACTTGTTGTTGATATTCTTTATCTTTCCATGAAACATTGGGTATTCAAACAATCATATATAACTATTTTTATCACAATGTATCATTGTAGGCTCCATTGGTCCTTCGAATAGGTAAGATAACAACTTCCTCAACCAGAATGCTTCTCTGCTTACCTCACGTGCTACAATATACTCTGCCTTAACACTACTTAAAGCAACTGTATCTTACTTTCGGCTCATCCATGATATCATGGAGGATCCCACTCTAAAACATCCTCTGGTAGTGCTCCTTCCATCTTGTTCACTGCCTTCCCAGTCAAAATCTATATATCCAATCAAGTGAACATCATTCCTCCTATCGTACTTTAGGAAGTAGTGGATGGTTCCCTGCAGATATATCATAATACGTTTTCTACTATCTAATGATCATGCTCTAGCTCCACTTGGAATTGACTGAGAATATTTACTCCAAAGCATATGTTTGGTCGAGTATTCACCAAGTACATCAGTGAGCCAATCAATTTTTCTGTACTTGGAAGGATCCATAGGGCTCGATTCAGAACTCCTTAGTCTTTTCAAATTTGTGATCATCGGGGGTGTCATTGGTTTGCACTCCATCATATCAAACCTCTTCAACATCTTGATCACATACTTACTTTGACCTAGATAGATTTCATCGGCTCCTTGCCAGACTTCTAGGCCCAAATAGTAATGCATTAGACCTAGATCCTTCATGTCAAACTACAAACATATGCCTTTCTGTATTTAAATTCAAATCCCAATGGTTGTTTCATATATACTTCCTCATTAATTGTGCCATTTAGAAATGCAATATTGCCATCCATTTGATGGATGTTCCATCCCATTGATGTTGCTAAAGAGACCAACAAATTTATAGTTGTATACCTTGTTGTCAAAGAAATTGTCTTTTCATAGTCAATGCCTGCTAGTTGACAGAAACCACTAGCCACGAATTTTGCCTTATACTTGTCAATACTTCCATCTGCTACATGTTTGATATTATAGACCCATTTGGAAGTTACCACGAATTTGTCTTCAGTCCTAGGCACATTATCCAAAACTCCATTCTTCATTATAGATTGATATTCTCCATTCATCGAATCCTTCCATTCTTGATGATTGACAACTTCTTTAAAAGTGGATGGGTCTTCTTCTATTAGTTTTTTCATATAAGTTGCATACCCAGAATATTGTTTGGGCTTCTTGCTTTCCCTAAATGTGCCTTGAGCTGCTCCATGACCCTCTGCATCAAGTAGTGTATACATCATCCAGTTATGTCTCTTTCTTAATTCGGGGATGACCACAGGTTGGATAGGTTCACTAGGACCTTCATATTCATGATTAGGTTCTTCTTCTTCCTTGGTGACTACTTCTTCAAATACTTGAAGTTCTTCATCATCAAAGTCCATAGGAAGTTCCTTAGATTTCTTGAATGTGATGCTTTTTTCAAATATAACATCTCGAATTACTTCTATATGGTGTCCTTCCTTTATTTAGATCATATAGGACTTAGAGGAGTTAATGTAGCCAACAAATGTTCTTCTCATGCATGAAGGGTCCAACTTATTTATTTTGTCCTTCGATATATGAATATATACAGGACAACCAAAGATTCAAATATGATCCACAGTTGGTTTCTTCCCAATGAATACTTCTTCAAGGGTTTTGTTATCTACTAACTTGTGGAGACTTTGATTTTGAATATATACAATTGTCTTAGTGGCTTCTCCTCACAAACATTTCGATATGTCTTAATCATGCAACATTGCTTTTACACTTTCTTCAATGGATTGGTTATTTCGCTCTGCAACTCCATTTTGATCTGAATTATATGGGACTATTAGCTCCCTCTTAATCCCATACTCCTTACAGAAGGCTATGATTTCCTTGGATGTATACTCTCCTCCATTATCAGACCTTAGTATCTTGATTCTCATTTATGTAAGGTTCTCTACTTCAACTTTGAATTCTTGAAATTTGGTAAATACTTCATCCTTGGATTTATTTAATTAAACCCAAGTTTTTCTTGAATGGTCATCTATAAATGTGACATAATATAGATGACCTCCAAGTTTTTTTGGAGTCATAGGACCACATACATCGGACTGAATAAGATCCAAGATTTCTTTTGATCGTGAAGCGCTGCTTCCAAATGGTCTCTTGTATTCTTACCCAATGCACATCGTTTTCATACTCCTTCATGATATTCTTTCAATTTGGGGATTCCATCTACTATAGAACATAGAGTTGGAAGGATTTTGAAATGAATATGGCCAGAAATTCTATGCTAGAGTTCACATGGGATGGTTTCAATGTGAACCAAAGCTTGTGCAAGAGGAGATATCAACCTGTAAAGTCTTCCTTCACAAATACCAATTACTCTAGCATTCTTTGTGCTTGAGGTCTTACTCCATGCCACAACTCTTCCATCAATGAAATCTACTCTATTACCCTTATCTTATAAAATTTAAATAGAAACTAATTTCTTATGCAAACCTATAACAAATAGGATGTCGTTGAGATGAATGTTGCTTCCATTTTCCAGCTCTATAGAGGTTGATCCAATTCCTCTTACACGATAGCTCTTATTATCTCCAAGTTCCCTTGAGTAAGAATATTTCCCCTTTAATAATGTCTTCAATTGTTTGTGATGACCAATCATGTGTCTAGATGCACCACTATCAATTACCCAAATGCTCTCATCTTGGAATGTGCCAATGAGTGTTGAGAAGAGACCTTCATCCTTCGTCTTGATTACTTCCTTATTTGTGGTAAATAGAACATTCCATGCTTCCTTGATGCCTTTCTTGAAATGACTTGCTACCTTTGAACACTTCTTGAGGAACTTATTCAATGAAGTGAATATCTTCATAATTCCCTTAGCCAACCTTAGCTCTGATACCATGTTGAAAAATATATAGGGAAATGATTACAATGATTTCTTTTTACTTGATAACTACTTGTTATTTCTTTTTACTTATTAGCTTTGTTACTTATTATTGTGTGTGTGTCTCGTCAAACAACTACCAAAAACAATAAGAAAAGGAACACAGAATATAGGGTGCAAGCCAGGGCCAAAACCTCTCCACTGGAGAGGAAAACCTGCAAATCTCTTCTCTTCCTTATAGATTCTTCAATTAACGAATTCCAAGACCTTAAGAATGAACCCAATACCCTCCAAGACCAAGACCAACCTCTCCGGATGATGTGCTAACCTTCACCCAGTCAAATCTCTTATAGCAACACTTCTTTGACCTCCAGCTGCATAATTTCGACCTCCAATGCATATCTAAAATTTCGACCCCCCGCGGCAGTTGTTTTTGCTACACATGTGTGCTTCGATATGCCTTCTGAGCCTTCCTTTGAACTTTTCTTGCCTTTCCCTCACTTTTGGAGCTTGAAGATGACCCTTGGTGACCTTTGCTTGACATTCTTTTCTCCAAGATCGAACTTGTAGATAGAAACCCTAGATCTGTTGTAGAAACCCTGGTCCTCCTTAGCACGTGTGAGAGAGAAATAGCCCAAACAAAAGTTTCCTTCATCCTCTTCCTTCTTCGTTGTCTTATTCTTCCTCCTTATTCACTAAAATGAGTGATGGATGAATTTATCTCAAGGAGGTCTAGTTTCCTCCTATATATAGGCTCTTGAAGGTGGACATGGATCTTCCTTCTAGGTCGACTTGCCAACTGCCAGGCTGACTTGGTCTTGGAGGGCATTTGGACTCTTTAAACGACAAAAAATATTTCTTTACAAGTTACAATGTGATAGAAGGGGTCTTCAACTTATGACAATGACTCTTTTGACTTCTTGACCTAGGACAAACCCTAGAAGCACTCAATGGGTGCTTGACCTATAAAATAAAATACCTTGAGCATGAAACCCGTCCTCTAAAATAAATAATAATATTTTTTCTTTCATGTTAAAATTTACAAGAGTCAAAAGTACATTTCATCTTTATGAAGACTGAACCTAGTTACACATTTTTCAATAGGGTTGAATCAAAGTGAAATGTGTTATGCGTCCTAGTGACCTCGTAGAAAAAAAATGGGAATTGATGGATAGGTGGCGATTTGTTAGTTGATGATATGTTATCATATTAGACTGAGATCAAGAAATAAGGAAGGTAAGTTAACCTAATGATGTTTTTTCCCAGGGGGGTAGTTGACAAATAGGATAGCCAATGTACTAGGCAAGCCAAGGTGGTAGCAAGCATGGCCTTATATGATGGTGACATGTGGGAAAAATAAATACTACACGGTAGTGATACAGATGTTGATGTGGAAATTGGATGAAAAATATTCAAATGGTTGTAACTTTTTATCTGAAGCTTGGATTTGGATCAATTTTATAATTTTGGAAAGATATCAATGAGAAGAAAATGAGGATGATCTCAAAAAAAAGTTTTAAGGTGGTTAAAAGAAGAGGAATTTTGATAATCTTGCTTCCTTAAGGTGAATTAAGAGGTTGAGTATGGATACCCCACAAATTTAATTAGGAATTAAGGGGTTGGGTATGTTATAGCAATCCTACTAGGGATACCCCCCCTTGAGTCAAAGGAGGGCTAATCCTAAAGTGAATAGGATACATTACTATGATGATAGTGGTGACCATCCTAGTAGTTGTCCCTTGAGTTGTACCTTGTGGATTGGGGATTTTATTTAAAGTGTAATTTGGGTGGTAACAAAATGCACTCTTCACACACCTTATTAAGTGACAACTTTCAATATTGTTGGTACATGACACCAATCATATTTGCTAGCAATATACCTTGAAATCAAACCTTAATGAAAATAACTTATGATTATCACTTTTTGGTCTAAGAAAATGAAAATATTATATTATACTTTTCATTTTGGGTTATTGCTTTGTCTTCTTAATCGTTTGGTGAAGTTGGGGTTAAGCCCTTTTTGTTGCATAAAATTAACCTTAGGACTTTTTGAAACCACATGGTTTGATGAATTAACTGATAAATATTTTCTCTAGATTGACCTTTGTGACATATTGATTTCGTCTTCTTCTAGATGTTCTTTTGAATCTTGATCTCCATTATTGTGATTTAAATATCTTTCCCATTTGATATGCGTATTTGTAGTAACTTCATGACTAATAGTTTGGGGAATATCAACCTTACTTTACTTAGAGGTGTTGGTGAATCTACCATAGCTAATTTGAACCTCCCAAACTTGACTGTAGGATTTTTAGTTTGTATGCTTATTATTTGAGATCGTACAAATCCACATCCTTCCCCTTCACAAGCTATTAACTTGGTCCTCTATCCTCCTTACCATCGTAATGAAAACGAACTTAGTAATTGGGAACCATCCAAGAGGGAGAAGAGGAAGTCTAAGAAACATAAGAGTATGAAACATGGGAAAGAGGGTTTTGTTAGTGACATTGATAAAAACCAAGATGAAAAGCAAGTTAAACAAGGATGTCAAGGGAAATGTTCTCATGTTATTTATGATTAGGAACATTACATGCACTTTTGTACCATTGGGGGCTATTATTCTAATAATACAATCCCATAAGATGTACATTTGCAAGAATCCTCCCCTTTCTATGAATAGATTGATTTCGATGTTAAGGCTTAACTTGTTTTCAGTTTTGTTGTTACCCAACAACTGAGTGACTAATACATACTTATATTTTAGCTAGAGAAACCTTCTGCAATAACAGATTCTATGGTGACCACCACCATATATGATTTTCTCATCATTTTTTTTTGGTCAAGTAAGAATGGAACTTTCTATTAACTGAACAAGTACATTACATATGTTAGAGGGTAAACCAAAATTCCTTTCGTTTACCAAAAAAATGGTCCACATAACCTATCAGAAGCATTATTGGCTTTAAACCTTTAAAACTCGGAACCATTCACTCTATCGGAAAATAAGGATTACACAAGAAATACACAAAACCCGACCCGCAACCCATAAGGTCGGACTTCAAAAATAATACATCTGCAACCATAAAAAATTGTCATCCATCTCTTTTAATGATCCAATGGCTAATGTTGAATTGCTAAATCGCATATCGGCGAATCGCAATTCCAAATCCATCTCCTTCCTCCAATCGTCGATCAACCACTTGCATGACCGAACCTCCACTATTAATCTACCCTTCATGGATCCAACAGTCCACACTGATTTCGGGTGGACAACTAGCACAACAATTAATCACATGAAAAGCAGTTTCCTCTCTCCTCCTCACTGCTACGTGTCGCTTGAAGGGTGGAATCAGAGGCCATCCTCAAAAAACCAGTTACCACTTAGACCCCGCCCAAAATACCACTTGTGGTTCGAGAAACCATTTTTGCGCGAATTAATTTGCACACTATTCCGCCAAGTGAAGACCATCGATCTATCCCATCAGACGGTTCTCTTTCCTTCCTCCCTGCTCTGTTGATCTTCTGCTTATCGATGGATTTGCACTTAAACCCCAGTTTCTCTGCAATACTCCATTTACACACAGACACTCATAGATAACAATATTTTGTTAATCAATGTGTCACCATCGATCCATACAGTGATCGATGGTCAATTAAACCTATCGCGCTTCTAGAATTGGTCCTCACGCCACTGCATCCTTGGTCTTCCTCTGTTGATCTCAACCTTCCAATCAAATCCAGTGGAATACTAATGCCAATACAATCTTTGAACTGTTGCCAAACAATAGGAAAATAGTTTTGGCTTCCTATCCTCCCGCCTGTCTCCAGATCCTCTTCGATCCATCCTATCAATCCATTGCTCCCTATCTTTGGCAGCCTAACAGAGATAGTTCTCTAACAATTTATTTGGGGGTAACAACTCCCAAACGTGCCAAGTGTCCCTTTCCTTATTAGTCACTCCTTCATTCACCAAATGATCAACTAACATGTTAGCTTTTCTTTTCACATGGACAAAGCTTACAGTTTTTAAGGTTTGCAGGTGGGTGTAGATATGGTGAAAGACCTGCGATAGCCTCCAGTGTTTCAAAACTTTATCCGGTGATGTACCATTACATATTTTCTTGGATGCTCTAATAATCAATTTTGAATTTGCTTCAATGATGACATTATGTGAATTTGAATCCACCAAGATTTCCAAGCATTGCTCTAAGGCCATGAGTTCCACCATGTTATTAGTGGCCTTCCCCAAGTGGCCATGAAATATCTTCTTTATTTGACCCTGTTCATCTCTTATAACACCCCCAAAACCAGCTAACGTTGGGTTTCCCTTAGAAGACCTTTAGGAAACCATGTGGAGGAGGCTTCCAAATATTTATATCTGCATTTGTTTGGCTCACACCCTTGATTATGCCCTATGGGCTTATAGACTGGAGACCAAAATGTAGTAGAATACTTGCATCTTGGGGCAAAGGAGGGTCCTTAGGAAGTGTCCTCATCAAGCTACTGATTGTGTCTTTGAGCTACCTTAAAATTTGGTCAATTATGTGTTGGGGCTTGCTTGCTTTGTTCTTGAAGATCCGACTATTGCACTCTTTCCAAACATTCCATATGACAAAGCCTAGAACCAGAGTCCAGTCTTTATTAATGATTTCATTCCCTGAGAAATTTTTCCTCCAATTCTTCAAAGTGTTGTAGATGTTGAGTCTGTCCCTATCAGTGTACCTAAATATTGAGGCCACCCATTCCCACACGGTGGAGGTGAAAGGGCAGAGGTTGAGAAGGTGATCCATCGTCTCCTCTTGTTAGCCACAAAGGTAGCATTTGAATGGTCCAGTGAAGCCTTTTTAGGAGATTCTCCCAAGTTAAGATTTTCCTTTGATGAACTAGCCAAAGAAATAACTCTATTTTCATCCAGTGGGGGCTCTGCCAAAGATTCTTCCAAACTTGATCAGGGTTTAGATAGTTAAATCCTATTACTACCCATATATCTTCTTTAAGGTTCAAGTTTCCTTCAATGGTCTTTCCCCATCTTAGTTGGTCAGGCAAGGAGGATACTAGAATCCTCCTATGTTCTAGATCTTGGGTAAGAGAGTCTGCCTGGGCCTTCAGAGGACTCTCTTCACTGTGGCCTAGATCCTTCCAAGTTCTCCATTTTCCATTGTTCCTATCCTGGTCCCAGAAGTCTTTTACCATAAGTAGACCTTTTTTGTCTGTGTCATTCTTGAGAGCTGCTAATTCATCCTTATACAAGTTTGGTTCCTATTGCCACTTGTCTTCCCAAAATCAAGCTAGGTTCCTAGCTCAAATTTCCCATAAACTATGTTGTCGAACAATACTTTTATTTTCCCAGGCAAGGTTCCAAATGTGGGAACCCTTAATATGCCCTAAAATTCTAATGTGATCCTTCTCCTACCAATGCTTGGCATATTTTTGTTTCCAAATCTTAGCCCAGGGAGTTGTCAATTCCTTGATCCACCCTACCAGAGTTTAGCTCTCGAAACTCTACAGATGGTTTCAGGATCATGAAGCCCCAATACACCATGGCTCTTGGGTTTGTAGATCTTGTCCCAGGCACCTAAAGCCCATTTATTTTTCTCTTCTCCTCTGCCCCATAGAAAGTCCCTTTGTATGATCTTGATCTGTTGCTTAATTCCGTTAGGAGCAGGAAGAGTTGAGAACATGAACATGGGAATGGCCTGCAGGACAGCCTGTGTGAGCACAAGGCGCCCCGCCAAATTCAAAGACCAGCATGTCCATTTTCTGATCTTGTCCTAAATTTTATTTATAATTGGCTCCCACACTTCCTTGCTGAGAGGTTTATTTGTGAGAGGTATGCCCAGATACTTGGAAGGTGGCTAGTCCATTTGAAAACCCAAGAATTCAGGTGATATTTCTTTGAATAGCAATGTCAGTGTTAAAGAAAACAACTTTTGATTTGTTGAGGCTTACCTCTGTGCCAGCAGCCATAGCAAAGTCATTCAAAATATGTTTGATCGTTCTGGCTTCCCTGACTATGGGTATGCCGTGCAGCATTGTTTCATCCACAAATTGTTGATGAGTGTTAGCCACTCTATCCTAGGTGAGTTTGATGCCCTGGGTTCTTCCTTCGGCATTTGCCATTTTAATCGCTCTGCCTAGCCCTTCCATCATGAGAACAAAGAGGAAGCGTGAGAGAAAATCCCCTTGTCTGAGACCTCTGGAGGGTGTAAAGAGTCTTGAAGGAGCGCCATTAAGCATGATGGAGAAACTAGTCGTGGTAACTAGTGCCATGACCCATCTTATCCAGTTTCGGTTGAAGCCAAAGGCTCTTAGAACTGCCCTTATATAATACCAACTTAGCTTGTCATAAGCTTTTGCTAGGTCTAGTTGAATGATCATACCAGCGTGTTTGTTGATTTTGAGAGAGTGTACCACCTCATGAGCTTGGATGATATTATTGAGGATTTTTCTTCCTTCCACATAGCCCGTTTTCTCCTCTGTGATGAGAGCTAGTAAAAGGGGATTGAGTCTATTGTTGATCACCTTGGAAATAATTTTATATGCCACATTACATAAAACTATGGATCTAAATCCATCCGGAGTCATGGCTTTCTCCTGTTTTTGGACCAAAGCTATGAAGGAAGCATTAAAAGCCTTCAGAACCTTTTTGGATCTTCTTGAGTCTTCCACCACCTCAAGGATATCCTGTTTGACTATTTTCCAACATGCTTTGAAGAAGTCTACATTGAACCCATCCAGGCCTAGAGCTTTTCCATTTTTCATTTCATTGATCACTTCAGTGATCTCCTCTTCAGACACAGGCCTGTTAAGATTGTGGTTATCTTCTCTGGTAACCAGCTGAGGGATATGCTGAGTGAAATGGTTGATGAACCTGGATCTATCCCCCAGAGGCTCCTCTGCAATACTGAGGAAATGTTGTACAAAGAGAGATTCCATGTCTTTGTGAGAGACGGTTTCTCTCCCTTAAGAGTATTTGAGCTTTGTGATTTTGTTGTGTGCCCTGTGATCCATTGTGGATTTATGAAAGAACTTTGTGTTTCTTTCTTCCTCTCTAATCCACTATATCCTTGAGTTCTATCTCTAGAAAATCTCCTCTTGCAAGCACCAATCTTCCCATTCTTCCTGCAAAGAATCAACTAGCTTTTTCTGTTCCTCGATAAAGCCCTCTGTGATGTTGATCTGATTGATCTCCTGGAGTTTTTGCTCAGCTTCTCTTTTGGCTTTGACGATATTAGAAAATTCATTTTTGTTCCAACCTTTAAGCTTGGATTTGATATGTTTAAGTTTCTGTTGGAGCATGAACATTCTAGTGCCTTGAATGTTTAGATCCTCTCTCCACCATTTGTCAATATTACTGGTGAATTCAGGGTGAGAGAGCTAGGAATTCTCAAACCTAAAAGGTCTATTTCTTGGTGTACCCATAAAAGTGGCTTCCAGCTGTACAAGCCAATGATCTGAATGTCCAAAGGGGAGAATAGAAGTTGTTATGGTAGGACCTGAGAGAAAGAGGTCCTCTGAGATAATAAATCTATCTAAATCTATCTAGTTTAGATGTGACTTATGAAGCCCCTCCCCTTTTGTTGTTCCAGGTGAAGGTCCCATTTATTGTTCCAGTGTCCACTAACCCCATGTTCATTATGAAGTTTTGGAAGGCCATTGAGTCTCTACCCAGTTGTCTGATACCGCCTTTTTCTCTGTAAGAGATCTTATCATATTGAAATCTCCTGCAACAATCCAGGGCATATTAGGGTGTCTTGCTCTTAGTTCCTCAAGGGAGGTGAGAAGCTTGAGTTTGTCTTCTTTCTATTGAGGTCCATAGAAATTTGTGATCGTGTATATCTCCTTATCACCTAAAGGTTGACAAACCAAAGAAAGATAGTTCCTATATGCCTCAGCATCCAGCATTCCAAATTTCTATGGATCCCATATCGTGAGAATCCCCCCCGCTGAGTTTTTTTCTTTAACCTCTAGGTACTCATACTTTATTAGCCATTTATTATGAATTTCTCTAATCTTATCCATCGAACATTTTGTCTCCTGAATAAAAACCATATTTGGTTTTTCTTCTTTTATTCTAGTACTGAGATTTCTTTGTTTCCTTCTATTTCCTATGCCTCTAATATTGCAGGTTGTGAGCTTCATTAAGAAAGGTTTGTAAAGGAGTAACTGGTGAGCTTTTCATCTTACCTAAGTTAATAAATAGTTCCCCACATTCGTTCAACAACTCCTTCTATCTTTTTCTTCCTCTTTTCCTGCCTGGGTTCTTTGGAGATTGTGCTTGTGTCTCCTCCATCATTTTGACCCCTCTATGTTCCTAGATTTCATGATTTATTTTGACTCTAGTTCCCTTTGATTGTGATCTCCATAGGAAGAGCTGTTGAACCCTGACATATTCCTCTTTTGGCAGGGAGTCCACTCCTTTGGTCGTTCCTTGTTCCAGAAATTTCTCTAGATCAAGATTTTGCCTATCTAGAATCTCTTGCAGTTCATGGTCCTCCGTTCCCGCCTCACTTGGAGTCATCTCATGGTCCCTATTTATCTCCATAATGTTTTCTATGATATCTTCCATGTTGTCATCCCTTTCCTTCTCAGTGATAATGTTCTCCATTTCCTAGTTTGTTTCTTTGTTTCCTTCTTCTTCTTCTAGGATCTTAAATCTATTGTGGCTTGGTTGTCTTTCCTCATTGATATTCTTTTTCGGCCTCTTTCCACCTTTCCCTTTTCCCCCAACATTGGTCAAACCCTCAGGATTTTTATCCACAGTGGTTTTCACATTTCTCTCGATGTTGTTTGTTGGGCAGTCTCTATATAGATGCCCATGCTCATGACATTTGCGGCACCTAAATGGGATGTGCTCATAGTCCACTGTCTGTACCCATTCTTCATCATATACTTCTAAAATTATCGCGTCTGGAAGTGCTCCAGATAAGTCCATTTCCACACAGATCTGGGTGAAGGAGGTGTATTTTCTTTTCAGAGTCGCATCTAAGATCTTTAGAAAATGCCCCAGTTTGTTGCCTATCGTTTTCAACAATTCTGGTAGCCAATAATCCAGAGGAAGGGAGTATAGTCTGATCCATACCAGTACCGATGTAAATGTCTCGCGTTCCAGAACAAAGTTCATCATCCATGGCTGCATGTAGAGGCTTGCAGCAGCATAGAAATATGGTCCTCCTTCAAACACTCTGTCTTTATCCTCTAGGATTGTGAATACTACTATGAAGAAGCCCTTGGATCCCATATGAAGGTGTATTCCCCCTTTGGATTCCAGTGGCTCCTTATCCATACATGCAACGCCCTCTCTGTCGGCCATATTCCCATGAATTTGCAGATGACCGCATGTTCCGTCATATGATCCTTATGCGCTTGTAGCGTAGGGTCGCTCAAGATGACTCGAGGAATGATGTTCATCTTAGGTTTGCAGATCCCAGTTGTCCTTATAGAATTAGGTTTTTGACTGCTATCCCCCTTCTTCTTTTCCTTACTAGCTTCTTGCTACTCCTCTTCCTATTCAGGAGGTTTGTTTCCTCCCAATATGTTCGTGTTACTTGCCATTTTTGCCTTCTCCAGAGGTTTCTTGAAACGTTGCTTTCTCGTGTCCTTGCTTCTATCCATGACTACTTGACTGTAGGAGGGCGCAGCACTCCCCCCTGCGCGTCCCACCATGGTGCCCAACGTCAAAACCCTAGCCCTAGATCAAGTTGCAGAGCCTCCCGCGCTTCTCGTCAACCATCAAAAATCATATGATTTTCTCATGATTATTTAAATCCTTTTAATGATTTAGGATTAGAGATTGATGATATGCCTTTTTCCTTGGAATAATGGATTCATTTCTACCCCGTTATGGAAATGTGCTTCCACTTCTTTGCCCATGATATTATAGGATGATGTAAACTTATTAAAGGCTATGATTTCTTATAGTAGTCCCTAGGATGATGTTCACCTTTGTTCTCTTATTGACTTTGTTCTCAAGGCTAACCTCTTTGATCATGGGCCCATAGAATTCAATCCTCTTGGTAAAATTGATTATTTTGACTCCTCCTTGAAGGCCTAATCTACCCTTGATAACGATACCTTGGCCATTTTTTCCATAACATAGATCATTAATGCTTTCTTGGGTTGACATGTTTTCAACCATTTTAAAATTGATGACACTAACATGATTTTTATAGCTCATGATGAATTAAACACTAATTGTTTTTAATGTGTGCAAGAATTTGAACTAGATATTCTAGTACCTTTGGATCATTCTCTTAGCCATGATTGACTTGATAAGATTTATCCATGAATTGTTGTATAGGATTAAAACATATCCTCTTTAAAAAACTATATTTGGACCTTCAATGGATGAGAAAGAAGATGAAGTATAACTGCAACGTACTACATGACCTCATAGTTTGATTTAGAAACTCATTGTTACACCTCTTTTTCATTGTATTAATAAAACACTTCATAGTAATATACAACTATTATGTAGTATCATTCAACCCTAATTTGAGAAGAATTATTATATTATAATGAGTTGAAAAAAATCCAAAACTTGGTCCCTACAGTATTTTAGTATGCAAAGAATAGAATAGATATCCAACATTATACCACTTGTTGAATAATTTTCATAAGGGACTTAGACTTAAATAGAAATAATTGGTCGAGTGAATTATTCCCATTGATTCCATGCACCAAGAAACTTCTTAGCATTAACCAAATTTGTTAAAAGTTCTATAACATTCTTCAAGGTAGCAATATTCTCCAATTAAACCTTGTTGTCTTCAAACATGTCCTTCTTTTCCCTACTATGTCTATTCCACTTTTGATTATTTGTCTAGATGTGGCACCCAACATCCTCTATGTTATGTTATATGCCCTTGTACTAATTATAAAGAAAAAGTTTTATTTTCTTAATCTTTTTGATTTATTATCTCTCCTTCACAACATTGGAGTGTCATGTTTTACATGGTACCATACAAGGTTCTATTCATGCTCTATCTTGAATTGGCTTTGGATACTTCTACTTGGAACTTGTGCTAGCCTAATGTTGTGCTCTTCCCTGATTACTCTTAATTTTGGCTAATTTGCCTTCACAACAGGTATCCCCTATCGTTTTAATATTAAACTTCTCAATCTCCTCATCAATTGTAGTGATCAAACCTCTAATAATCTTTTCTTTACACTTATATTCTTCATCTATGAATCTTCATTAAATGGTCAAATAGTTGAACTCTTGAAAGTAAGCACGTACCAATGGATTCAACCTATGTTGAAAATACTTCTATTGTGTTCATTTTTCATCTATATAATCTTTAAAATAAAACTTGGCTTTGACAACAATATTAAACTTATCCTATGCTTATAGAGATTCTTCCACTATGTACACACATATTTTTCATATAAGGCTTTGCATAAGCATCTTTATGCTCCTCTAAATACTAATATCATATTGTATAATGCATCTCCAATTATTTTAGCTAATTATCTAACTTAAGAAGGACCATCTAACCATGATGACATGATTTCAATCTTGGCCTTTGACCTTGAGGGAAGTGTTCAAGTTATTCAATGACAAAGGATTCAAAGATGAATGAAGAGGATGTGCCCTTCTATCCACAATATGATTTTTATTTATCCCAACCTATATTGTAACAACCCTGGCAATGAAAAAGTCTATATCCTTTATGAAATATGAGTCATTTTCCATCCAAATTCACCATTTACCCATTTAGATGAGAAATTCCATCTTCTAATTCCACAATTTTGTGTTACTCCTCGCCTATCATCTATCACTTAGATTTGATCAAGATTTTACCAAGAAGTATATAGAGTCCCTTAAAAGTAATCCCTTGTGATAAAGTTTCTTTGATACGAACTTTTTATCTCACGTGTTATTAAGAATGGTGCAACAAAATTGCACTAAATTTAGTTACAAATCTCACTCTATAGATATAAACATTTTAATATTTTGTTTGCAATAGTAACTATGCATTTGCATTAATATAATAAAAATGTACAAATATAATTGTTGAATGGCTATGTAACTATGTATAATAAAGTAATAAATTAAATAATCATATAAGAAAGAAAATAATTGTACAAAAGTAACAAGTTGTTTTAGGTGCATTAGGTTGAGTTGTAGTTTTGTTATTGTGATTGTGTTGTTTTTGTAGTTGGGAATGATGGAACCTATATGTTTCCACATTAGTTCTGGAGTCACAATTGCGCTTATGTAAGGTGAGTGATCCACAATATATTGTTATTCAAATTTCAGTCCACCATTGTAGCTAGTAATTAAGAATTTCACACTTTCATCATATGTTGGGCTATAATGTTTATTTACAAATTTGATTCATCCCATAATTAATCTCTTGAAATTAGCACACAAATTTTTATGGGTTCCATACTAATACATGTTGAAAAATTCTAAAGACTATCTTAACATGTGATCTTTAGACATTGTTTCATCCATAATGAGACCGTTTTTAAGGATTTCATACTAATACATGTCGAACCAATTTTAGCATTATCTGTGACATGTGATCTTTAGACATAGTCTCATCCAAAATGAGGCTATGTTTAAATATCCTCTAATTCTCTAGGAACACACTCATATTTATGTTATAATATTTGCATGTTTTGATGCCATGTTGTGAGTTCTAAATGGATGCTTAATTGAATCCTTGTTTATTAAGTAATAATTGAAATCTCTAGGAACATGCTTAGCATGTGATCTTTAGACATAGTCTCATCCAAAATGACGCTATGTCTAAAGATCCTGTAATTCTCTAGGAACATGCTCATATTTATGTTATAATATTTTCAAGTTTTGATGTCATGATGTGAGTTCTAAATGGATGCTTAATTGAATCCTTTATTATTAAGTAATAATTGAGAGTTTTCTAGTTCAATGCTTTGGTCTTTGTATTCATGACATAACTATTCATTAGCTTGGCCAAATTTGTTTCATTGGTATGTTATCAACATGGGATGTTCTTACTCATTGTATTTTTTTAACAAGATCGACTATTGAGGTTTCCATTCCAAGAGAAAAAAGGAGCAAGCTCCCAATACAATAGATTTTTTGGAGAATATCTCACTGAATAAGAAGAAGAGGGAGCACAGTCCCGGGTTCCCCAAGCCTTACATCCAAAATTACCCATATTTTCTACTACATTATGCTTATAAAGCCTTACAAACTGATTGAGAAAATATTTACATTTACAAAACATATGAAATCTTAAGATCAATGTCGAGAATTCTGGAGAAAAGTCTCATCTAAGATCATATAGAAACGATTGACTGAAGGTTCTTACTAAGATTGGATCTTGTTGCCTGGTAGTCAGAGTTCTCACTAGTTTGGTTGATGATAAGGCCCTTGAGATAGTTAAAAGAGACCTCCATGTGTTGGCACATGTCCTTGAGTGCTACTATTTCAAAGTTCTGATCATTGAGATATTTTTTCAGGAGAGCATTCTCAGACTTAGACTGAAGCCTTAAGTCCTTAACTGTCTCACAAAGTTGATCTATCATGAATTTGTTTGCCCTGAAAACAACACATTTGTCATTTTGGGAGGCTCTGTCTAATGGATTTATATCCATAGTTGCGCTGAGAGCAGCTCGAACTCTTCTTTGATGATAGAGGATTAAACAATATTGTTGCGACAGAGGAGAGAAACAGAGAATAGCAGAGGGGAGACCCAACGAGAATAAGGAATATGAATGAAGATAGGGAGGGAGATGGAACTTCACATAGGAAGATGGGGCTGCTCGCAGGAAGATGGGGTTGCTCGTAGGAAAATGGAGTTTCACACAGAAAGAGAGAGGCAGAGCGCATCCGGATGGCAAAGAAGATGAGGATCGCAAAGGGAGAAGGGAAGTAGGAGACCTGGCTTGCAGAAAAAGAGGAGAAAGGCTATCAAAAAAATGCAGAATGACATAGGCGAGGAGATAAACGCAAAGGGAGGGGAGAGTGCGGGGCAGATTGGAGAGATCAAGCCATGACAGGAGGTGGGGAAGGGAGTGATAGGAAGGAAAATAAATAGAAAAAATGAGAGGAGGAGTGGGAGAGAAGTTGAGAGATCAAGAGGAATCTGAGGGAGCTCAACTGACTTCAAGCATGTGCAAGAGAGGAGCATGAGGAGGATTTGAGGGAGATTTATATTTAGAGGATAAGGAGGATTTATGAATTTAGTCAAACGATAATCCATATGATGATGTGACATTGAAAAGATTAGTCTACAGGGAGATTTAAGGTATTGGGATTTGAGAAGTGTCATGTAAAATTCGAGATTCACCGGGAGGTCGAGCCATTGCCAAGTTGGCCTGGGTGTCATTGTTATTCTCTCTAAAAATATGTTTGAAGGAGACTTTTCCCAAATTTACCAGATTTTGTCTGATTCTTCTTATGATTTGACTCAATGCCATGTTTGATGGATTGCTTCTTTCCACCATCACTTGAATTATTATGGATGAGTCACCCAATATGATTGAATTCTGTATTTTCCTATATTTAGAAGCATTGTGCCCATCAACAGGTCATAAGCCTCTGCCCTGTTGTTTGTATTTTCGCCAAGACCCCATTCATAGGTAATTGGGTTATTTCCACCTAGTTCTATGAGGATGCCTCCAACTCTTGGATTTTTTGGATTTTCTTTTGAAGTGCCATAAAAAAAAAAGGCAGGGTCTATTTAGATTTTTCATCCATAGGATGAATTCTTCATTTTTTAGCCTTATTTTCCAATTCTTAAGATTTGGCTTTAATTTGGTAACGCTTGGCCAATTAGGCCTACTAATTGCATATCTGATCCAGTTTCTCTCTTCTTGTTTAATCTGATTGATGTATTTTGGTTTCACTCCTTTTGAAGATAGGAATTCAAATGTCAAGCCCCAAGTCCTTGAAAGAACATTACTAATGGTTAGAGGTCGTTCATTAAAGATTTGTTGATTTCTTGCTAACCAGAGCTGCTAGCACAGGAAGGAAGGGAGACTATTCCAGTACCTTTTAATGGTATTCTTTTTTTTTAAGAGAGTAAGGGTATGTTGGACACCTAATCCTAATGGTTGGTGTGGAAGTTGAACAGTCAAAGGGAGTCCAAGGGACTGCTTGGAATATGAAACCAAGGGTCACTCCTATGTATTATAAATATGTATCATTTTGAATAAGATATGAAATTCAATGTTTATCATTCATATTCTACCTTCGCCATGTATGTGTTTAACATGGTATCAGAGCGGGCAATCTCCTGCCCTGCTCATATTTGAGCCACTTGTTTTGTGGCCCCTCTGTGCATGTCAATTCTGTCATCAGTTGCATTTAATGAATGTCACATCGACTAAATTCTCACTGCATTCTATGTCATTTATGTCACAATAACTCCTTTGTCCTTTTTCTATGCTTAAGGCTTTTAGGTCCCAACCTGGGCTCTTCCAACGCTTGTCACCTTCCCTTTCTCTACTCGGCTTGATTCCACCGAAACGCTCTTTTGCGCATCCATTACGCCTTCAACAAAATCTTGTTTTTAAAGTTATTAACCTATACTAGAGACTCTTATATACAACAGGTGGCATACATTTATTTTCCCGCAACTGTTTTCCTTTTCTAATGCTAAGATGGCGAACAACCAATGAGAGAAATTAGGTATCTTAATCAATTTTTATGTCATAAATCCTGTCTGCGCCTTTCAAAAATGCCAACACTGACATTTCTATTACCCTTTCTAGACCTGCGCTCTGTGCATTCTCCCATGAAAATAACACTCATATTCTGCATTTGTTAGTTGTTGTCCTCTTAGTTTTTTAGTGAACGTAACGATGCTCTATGGACAAAAACAAAACTGAGTCGAAGATGGGAACAACTGTAGTGATATAGCCTTTCTGGAGATAGTTTCATTTGAAGAGATAATGCATGTTTTTGGTATGTTGTTTCCTTCAAGCAGTTCATTTCAGTTATAGTGCATTGGAATGCTAAACGTTGTTGTATATATGGTCGTCAAACCCTTCATAGTCTTCATGTGAAAATCAACTAATTTTACAACGAAATCCCAAGGAGGTGGTGATTCAAGTGTAGTCTCTTCTCATGCCTACGTGAGGAGGTGAGAAGTATGGCTCACAAATTTTTAAAACTGTGTGAATGAAGTCTCCGCGAAGGAGTCTATGAAATCATAGTTGTTGAAATAAAGCATCCTTAACATCATCCTGGTGGTATCGTGTTGCTAGACTAACATATATGTTGGTGAGTTTAGAATCAATATTTAGAACAAATTGACAGAAGATCGAAGCATTATATTTCCTTAGGGATGAGAATTCATTTCCTTTGGTAATCAAGCGTGTCTAATTAGGGATCAAGTTTGTCTATTCATTAAGGATTAAATTCTTTTATTGAAGGTTGAATGCTTTGAGATAGGCTAAATTCATAATTTCCTTGGAAATTAAACCAACCTACTATGGAGGCCAAGTTTATGCATATTTCTAGAGATCGAGATTGATAACTGAAGCAAGTTGAATTTTCCCACATTGAAGGTTGAATATCAACCGAACCCCTTTGTCTTCCTTGCGACTCCGTTTTGCAACCATACACACAAACCAAAGGGAAAGGTATGTACAAAATTTTGTGAACTGGGGCTACAGGTTGGAATTTGGTGAATTGTCCAAGCAAACCAATTTTTTGTGACACTCCATGGTATTATAATTTGATGATATTTACATTCTTTGGGAAGGGAGCCAAGCTGGAGAGTTGGGGCTACCCATTTGTTGTAAACTTCATTTTTATAAAAGAATTGAAGGATGGAACTTTTCAATTCTGGGTGTAACCAATCAATTGTCGAGCGCCTTCTTATTTTAAGGACTGAGATCTGTCATCATTAGAAGGAGTTCTAAAGTTTCTTGTTATCATTATCTTAGAGCCATCCTTTTGGAGGCAGAATAAAATATTGTCTTGGGAAGACAATATCAATATCATTGAAGGACAAAACTCTCCTTATCTTAGGTCGTGAAGCATCAACAATTGAAGAAGGAGGACAGACTGTTATAACAGAGGTTCTGGAATTCGAAGAACACGATGTGATCTCTCTTGTAAATTGATATTAGGATCTTGGTAGGCCCTACAATCAAATACATTGGTAATACTAATAGTCTATGTATATAAGTATAACAATTCCAACATTTCATCCTTGGTGGTAATTTTTGGTGAAGGCATTGATTACTATAATTTATTCATTCTTGGGAGCAATGTCTGTGAGATGCACATGATATGTTCAATGAAAATGGCCAGAATTAATATAGTATTAGAGTTCTTAAAAACTCTGGTACATTCCTCTGATCGTGACATAGTCGAAATCAACAAAACCACTCTTGTTTACATTCGAACATGTCTGCATCATACACAGGAAAAGGTACAATTTTTGGAGCTTGAATCTCAGCTTCAACAAGAAGAATTACAACAGTGGAGTCATCATTCTGAAAATGTTTCTATTCAGAACATTGAGACAGACTCTCGTCAGCAAAAAGAATATAAAGTTGAGGTTGATTCACATTCAGTGCTTAGTTCAAGAGCATATTTGCGTGCAGATGCAAAAGTTCAGTTTGCACTTCCTAAGCCCATCATTAGACCTTGGGAGGAGATTTTCCATAGCAAGCACATAACTGGTCTTGGATATGACAAGGATGTGTCCTTTTATATTCCAGATTACTCAAAGCCCATCTAGTTTCAGAGTGCTGGATTCCTTCATGGCAGTTCACCTTCACCTGTTCTAGATTTCACTCCTCTTCCACAATAGCAACAAACCAATGTTAAATGGCAACATTGTGACCGAGTTGGCCATATGAAAGATCACTGTTTTTATCTTCATCCATGTGATCACTGTCATAAAAACACTCATTCTTCAAACAAAGGCTTAAAAAAAAAAAATCCTCCTAGAAGAACAAAGATTAATCTTGGATGGATCGCTTCTTGGCAATGGGCTTCAATAACCAAGAAGATATTTCAGTCATATGTCAAAATTTCTTCTGAAATATTAAAAGGTCATGCAGATGAGTTTTCTCCATCATCTCACCTTTTATCTAACAAGGGGGGAAGTGATGGTCATCTACAAGATTCAAAGCCACATCAAGCGAGCCTAAGCCACAACCTGCCTTACCAGATTCAAAGTTGTAGCCAAAGAAAAAGACGCCCCTGAGCATGCCTTCAGTTGGTGATGTGATCCAGGTGGATGTTGGTGGCCACCCACCTATCCCACTTGGACCCCGACAACTATCTCTTTCAGTTTTTTAGTTTCCGTAATTGTAGCACAATTTACTATTTTTAGCAGTTTTTCGGGTCCTGAACTTCCGAAGCCATTTTGAGGCCCTAAACGACTTTTTTGGGAAATCTAGGAGCAACATGGGTGATGGACCCATGTTGCTCTTCCCAAAGTTGCAGTTCTCAGATAGATCTTTCTAATGAGATATTGTGCGTGTCAAATGAATATCATATGCCAAAGTTACGACCATGGGAAGTTGATGTACCAATTTACCCAAACAGGGCCCACAGTTTGGTGTTTCAGCTTCTAGGGTTAGGTTCTTGGATGTTTATGGTTTTCCATTATTTCTCAACAATAAATAGGCCTTCGAGCCTCATTGTAACATAGTTCAGAGGCATGTAGCCGCCACATCTCTTCTCAGAGATAAGCTACCATCGCCCTAGCTGGTTTATTTCCATTGATATTTGTAAACATATTTCAGTATTTTACATTAATGAAATGAAGTATTATTTCCGCTGCATCTTTGTGTTTATGGTTATCTCTGTAATTTGATGCGTTCCTATTTAAATCTGGATCAGTGGTATCAGAGCAGTGTGCTTTTTCTCTGTTTTTCTTTGCATGTCCCCAACAATATCGGGATATAAGGAGTTAGGGCTTGAACTGGTCAAACCTTTGCAAGGCTAGCCTCGCAAATCCCGACGGCCTCCCATGGCGGATGAATAGAAAGATGAGGGGGCAGGAGATCCTATCAAAGTCTTACTCGAAGAAGCCCTCGAGTGGCAAAGGAACGCGATGATGGACATCTTTGCCCAAATTCTTCAGCGGCTACGCAGAGGCGACGCATCGGCTTCCAACAGCTACTCTGGAAACGCTACACCATTTAAAGTACAAGTTAATTTTGAAATCCCAATATTCGAGGGTCAGATAGACGTAGATGTCGTAGATAAATGGTTAAATCTGTTAGAGGGTTATTTTCTTGTTCATGAATTTTCGAGTCGGAAAAAGATTATTTTCGCTCTTCTCAATGCAGGCCCCCACGTCAAGGACTGGTGGGAAACCTACTGCGAGCATAAGGATGAAAGTGTGGACTCACTATTCTCAGCTGCACCCACTTGGAATTCCTTCCAGGATTCCATCAAGGAGCATCCTTGAACATCTCCTCGCTCAGCACAGCATATCGATACGCTTTCAAAATCAAGCAAAAGTTTAAACAGAAGAAGGGAGACTTTGGATCTGCGAATCCGAAGACCAAAGGACAAAGCCAAGGCGGAGTGACCCGAGACAACTCATCAAAGCCACGAGAAAAAAACAACACCATGAAGTCGAATAAGGACACAAGAAAGTGGTGTGAGTTCCATAAGAGCCCCACTCACAACACAAGTGAGTGTCGAACCAAGCAGTCGTTGGTGGTAGAGTTGAAGGCTCCAGAATCAGATGCATGTTCCGACCCTGAGTCAGAACCCGACAAGGGGAATGGCAAAGGGAAGTAGATCATTGATACGGAGCCCAATGCCACTGTTGCCACCGCCAAGACCAGAAGAATGAGCTCGAAGATCCAGAGGAGGGGGAGCATCTTTTCCACTCACAGATGTGGGTGAAGGGTCCACCACTGCAATTCATTGTCGACGGTGGTAGCCCAAAGAACCTCATTTCAGCCGAGGTCGTGAAGCGGTTGAGCCTACTGACTACACCACACCCGTAGTTGTATAGTATCTGGTGGCTTCACCAAGGACGAGATCTCCAAGTACGCCAACAGTGCCACCTTCCTTATAGCATAAAACCCTTCACAGACGAGGTATTATGTGATGTTACACCTATGGATGTTTGTGATGTACTATTAGGCCAACCATACTTGTGGAGGCGACATGTTGTGTATGAGTCAAGGCCTCGTGCTATCATTATTTCTTTGTGTAATTCATTATACAGGATACTGGAGGTAACCCCACCTACTGCCACCTCTTTGATCACTGCCAAGAAAGGCAGCGAGCTCATCTCCCAGACTAGGAAATTCATTTTCTGTCTGGTTCGCTCCCAAAGTAAGGGGAAGATCGTCACCACATCCATGACCCCCGCGAAGGTTTCCTCCATGCAGCAGCAACAACAAAGCGATATGGTCATGACAGAACACAAGAAAAACTTCTCCTAACCCACAGGGGTACCACACAAGTTTCAGATGGGCGACAAAGTCTGGTTGCATTTGCAGAAAGAACGCATGACAAGAGCCCATTAGAAGCTTAGACCACTTTGACATGGTCCTTACAACATTACCAAGGTTGTGGGAAACAATGCTTTGGAGCACAACATTCCTCCGTTCATTCGCTTGCACCGAGTGTTCAATGTGGAACACCCTCGACCATGCTTCCCACCATTACTGGACACATCAAAGATTGCATAATAGCTCACCAAGGACCAAGCTCAATAGATGGAGGAACTCAACGCAATGGGGACCATTGCTTCATAAGGGGGGAGGAATGATCCAGTTGGATGTTGGTGGCCACCCACCTATCCCACTTGGACCCCCACAACTATCTCTTTCAGTTTTTCATTTTCCGTAATTGTAGCACAATTTACTATTTTTAGTAGTTTTTCAAGTCTTGAACTTACGGAGCCGTTTTGAGGACCTAAACGATGTTTTTTGGGAAATCTGGGAGCAACATGGCCCATGCTGCTTTTCCCAAAGTTGTAGTTCTCGAATAGATCTTTCTAATGAGATATTGTGTGCGTCAAACAGAGATCATATGCCAAAGTTACGACCCCGGGAAGTTGATGTACCAATTTACCCAAACGGGGCCCCAAGTTTGGCATTTCATCTTCTAGGGTTAGGTTTTTGGATGTTTAGGGTTTTCCATTGTTTCTCAATAATAAATAGGCCTTTGAGCCTCATTGTAACACAACTCAGAGGCATGTAGCCACCACATCTCTTCTCAAAGATAAGCTACCATCGCCCTAGCTGGTTTATTGCCATCATTGTTTGTAAGCATATTTCAGTATTTTACATTAATGAAATGAAGTATTATTTCCACTGTATCTCCATGTTTATGGTTATCTCTGTAATTTGTTGCATTCCTGTTTAAATTGAGATCATGATGCCTCTTCAAATAATTGGGGACACTTCCTCTAGCAGAAGACATCAACTTCTTGTCAATTTTGGAAGAGTTCTGGGAATTCCATTAAGCATTCTAGAGTTGATGGTCATCCTTAAACCATCATAGGTTGAGACTTCCCTTTTTAGGCTGAGGTTCTCCCTTTTTATGCGGGGTGAGACCTCCCTTTCAAGGTTGAAGGTTCCCTCTTCAAAAAATTAGGAGCACTCCCTCTAGCAGAAGACCTCAGCTTCATGCCAGACTTGGAAGAGTTCCGAGAACTGCACTAAGTGTTCTAGTGTTGGTGGTCATCCTTAAACCACCCCACTTATACCAACATTTCAGAGAGCACATTTAGCCTAATTCCGCCATGCATTTTTGCACATTTTGTATTACAACTCTCTTCTTGGACTCATACATACCCCTTCGGATTAAGGGGGGGGATGTTGGACACCTAATCCTAAGGGTTGGTGTAGAAGTTGAACAGTCAAAGGGAGTCCAAGGGACTGCTTGGAATATGAAACCAAGGGTCACTCCTATGTATTATAAATATGTATCATTGTGAATAAGATATGCAATTCAATGTTTATCGTTCATATTTTTCCTTCGCCATGTATGTGTTTAACAGGGTATTCCCTTTTCCAAGCTGTAAATAATTCATTGAAAAACCAAGATAGATTCAGATCGACCTCCAGGGGATTTACTAGTAGATGCCAACATTCTTTTGTGAAGAAGTAACCGAGAAAAATATGTTGAATGCTTTCTTCCGCCATTAAGCACATTAGACATCTAGAAGGACCTAGGAATCACTTTTTTTTTAGATCGTCAGCAGTTAGGATTTTTCCTTTTAGAAGTGTCCAAATGAAAATTTTAACATTTGGCAAACTTTCAAATTTCCACACTGTTCTCCAAGGAGCCCAATCTTGTTTATCTTGATGTGTTTGAATGGGTAGATATCCATATTTCACCGAACACTCTCCTCCATTAGGGTCCCATATAAATGAGTCTTGGGAATCAAGGCTAATTGGAGCAAATCCCTTAAGAAGGGTTATTAATGAGTTCCATTGAATTTTGAGATTTTAAGGAAGGTTGGGGGTCTTCCATTCTACCCAATTACCATTTTTCCAAAGAGAAATATCTTCCAGAGTGCTAATTCCCTTTGTGCTCATCCATCTTCTTAAGTTTTGGAGATTTAATTGGGTGGCTAGGGGAGGATTCCCCATTATACTATCATCCAAAACTTTAATGCCTTTACCATTCCTAGGGAGTTTGGATGAGTGCTCCTTCATGAGAGGAAGGGTTTTTTTGACTAGATTCCAAACTTGAGTGCATGGCCTGATTGGGGAGCCTTCTTCTGGAAGGAGAGATCGAGCTTGATTCATATATTCGATTCCAGGACTTTCTTCCACCAACAGTCTTTCCCTGTGACAAATCTCCATGCTATTTTTGCCCCTAGAGCCAGATGAGCAGGGAGTCTTGTGGACATGCCTCCTTTTTCATAAGGCAAGTTAACTTGATCCCATTTTACTAAACTAAACTTTTTTGAATCAGATTTCCCTCATTTCCATAGAAATCCCCTTATTATTAACTTGGTTTTCTTATGGATGTTTGCAGGAGTTAAACTAGCTATGAATTGATAGATTGGAAGAGTTGTGAACATAGATTTGATTAGGATCACTTTTCTTGCTAAATTGAGCCAATTCATCCCTCAATTTTGAATATTTTTTTTTCATTTTCTCAATATGATTATTCCACAATTCTATCTTCAGGTTTTCTTTAGATATCGGAAGGTCGAGATAGAGGAAATGGCTCCATCTTGCTTGGAAGGGGATATCCAAAATTTGAGATATTCTTTGCAGAGTGTGAGGAGGGGTGTTCCATCCATATATTCTAAATTTTTTGTTATTTAGGAGTCCTCCTGAAACCTACATGAAATTGTTGAGCACTTTTTTTTTATCCTTCTAGCTACTATACAATATGCACCACCCATCACTATATTGTCATATTCAAATAATGATTGGTTGATGCTTTTGACTCCAGGGGAGATAGAGAGGCTTGTTAATATGCGATCTCTCCTGCACTTTTCTAGATATCTTCTCAATGAATCTGCCATGATTATATAAAGAAAGGGTGATAGAGGAAAACCTTGTCTCAAACCCCAAGAAATTTGGAAAAACTCACTTGGCTTGCCATTGATCAGTGGAGCGATCCATGGGCCAACTGTGCAAGCTTTGATTATATTAATTATCTTGCTTTAGAATCCAAACTTCTTGAGGGCAACTGAAAGGAAGGATAAATTTACACTATTGAATGCATTTTCCATATCTAAATTTATAATGATACCCTGCTCATTCCTCATTATACTAGAGTGTAAGGCTTCTTGAACTATCATAATATTTTCAAGGATCTGTCTGTTGGGCACGAATCCTCCTCAGTTTTATGAAATTAGATTGGGGAGGATAAACTTTATACGGTTTTCTAATATTTTAGTGATGATTTTGTAGGAGGAGTTACACAAGGATATCAGGTGAAATCTACTTAAAGTAGAGGGTGTTGCCTCTTTTGGGACAATAGCAAGGTAAGAAGAATTTGTAAATCCTCCTAACTTCTTTTTCCTGAAAACATTCATGATCATTCTTGTCAAATCTTTTTTGATTAAGTGCTAATTGTTACGATAAAAAGCAATGGAAAATCCATCGAGGCCTGGAGCTTTGTGCGGATGGAGATCCCACACAGCATAATGAATCTCATTCTCATCTACTTCTTTAGTGAGTTCATGGTTTATTTCTTCACTTATTTTATTGGGAATATGCTGGGTGAAGGTCCCATATTCTGAATTTGTTGAGTCTGCTATTAGGAGATTTTTGAAATGATTGTGCACTTCCTTTTTCAAATCTTCTTGTCCTCTGATTTCTCTGTCTTCATCAACCTTTATGTTGTTTATCTGATTAATAATTCCCTGCATCTTTGTTGAGTTATTAAAGAAGGTTGTTTTTTTATCTCCTGCCTTCAGCCAGAGGTTGTGATATTTTAATCTCCATTCCTCTTCCTCAACTCTGTTCTCTCTATATATTTCCCAGTAAATTTTCTTTTCCTAGAGTTGACTTTGTTTTGTTTCTTCCTGTTGTTCTTTTATTTCTTGGGTTGTCTCCATTTTTTTTTTGTTAAACCTGCTTTCTTTTTTTGTGTTTCTTTATGGTTGTCCTTGGCCCAAATTTTCATTTCCTTCCTCAATGTTTTTAGTTTGGTTTCCCAAACAAAGTTTGGAGAACCAATGATCTTTTGAGACCAGACCTCTGCTATTATTTTTGTTACTTCCTCACCGTTGTTCCACATTGGGCTATATCTTTTTTCCGAAGTAGAAAATTCATAATTTCAAAGGAGAAATTACATGTTGTAGATGCCCGAAGGCATATGCTGTAACTGTGGCACTTGTCCACTATCCAAAAACTAGTAATAGAAAAAAGCCCAGAGGGTGTACAGTGCTGGTACATAGACCATAAAATATAGTTCAAAAAGGATCTCCTGTACAATAGAATACGTCCATATTACATGCAGTTATATACTGTTATATACATAGCATAAACAAAAAGTTCAAAATCATGAAACTGTGAAATTAGAGGCTGCTGCCCCTCTGCATTGCCCCATCTATATAAGGCCTGTGAAAATATTGGTATGTCTTTGCTGGTGTATATTTGGCGATCATCCACTCTCCTAGAGGACGATGCGTCACTTCTTTCGATAACCTGTCAGCAGTTTCATTTCTTTCCCTGTAGATGTGAGAAACAGATATCTAGTCAAAGAATGTTTTGAAAAAAGCAATTTCTTCCAAAATATTTCTCAAAGAGTATGCAGAACAAATAGTTGTGTTGTTAAACCAATCAGTCACATTCTTTGAATCTCCATATATTTGTAAATTTCAGGATTATTTCATAATAGAAAAGTATAAAAGATGGCGAAGCGATATCAATTCAGCATGGTTATTTGTACCCGGTCCCAGTCCCATACTAATCTGAAAGTAATGTGTTTCAGATAGGTAGAAACAAATGCCACCCCCACAGCCATGTTGTTGGGTAGCCCCATCAAAATAGGCCCACAGAATTGTTTTGTTTATCTATTCCTGCCGAATGTTCCTAGGTCTCTCTTGGCTATTATCATTTGGAAGTTCTGCATAAGCAGCGCAGATGTGAGGAGGGAGAAGGTTCCAGTTAACCAGTCGATCTTCAAAGATAATGGTATTCCTCTTAATCCATATGTGTCAAGAAACAAGAAGTGGGAGATTCCTAGATTTGTCCATTGCTGAGGTACTCCACCAATATTCCCAAGCTGTACTGATATCTGGCCCTTGCCAGTTCAAATTCAAATTAAGTGTTTGAATGACCTGTGACCAGATGCACCTGGTGGTAGGGAAAGTAAGGAAAAGGTGATCGGTCATTTCTTCTTCTTGGAGGCAAAGAACACACCGGGTAGGACCCAAAAAAGCCCTTTTTTTTAAATAGGATCTAGTGGGGATCTTATTTTCTAATATGTTCCACATCAGCAATTTGGTACGTGGAGGTGCTTTTAATTTCCATAAAGTATCCTACCAACTTCTCAGGATCTCAGGTTTTCTATCTGTAATGATTTTATCATAGCCCCGTTTTGGTGTGTATTGTCCAGATTTTGAGTGTGCCCAAATAAGTTCATCCTTTGCAGTCCTTAATCTAACATGTGTTTCTGTGAGTGCTTGTATATAGCTTTGCCAAGTTCTACTCCATTCATTTGGGATATGCCAGTTTTGTTCAGTCAACCAAGCTTGCGAATGAAAAGTAGTATTCTGCTGATCCCCAATCTGTCCAAGAAACTTTATACCTCTGCTGTTAAGATGATGTATCAATCCATCTGGTAATTGATGGGAGTTTCCACATCCCGGCCATGGGTCAATACCAATTCAGACAGAGGCTCCATTTCCAATTTTCCATAGCAAACCATCTTTGATAATGGGCATAGAATTGAGTCTGGCCTTCCATATCACCAAAATGCCCTTCCTGTTCCAAGATGGGCTTCTGATCCAGTCAATGATGGTCGACGGCCAGATGTATTTGTGAAGTATAACCTCTTCCCAAAGGCTATTTTGTTTAAGAAGGAGCCAGCCCTGTTTGGCTGCCAAGGCTTGTGCAAAAGCCGGGAGTAATTTTAGTCCCCATCCTCCCCACTTCTTTGGAGTAGCAATTTTGGTCCATTTTACCCAGGCAAAATGCTTGCCCTCCTTCTTGCCATTCCAGAGGAATTTGCAACAAATTTGTTGTATTATGTGGAGGATCCCTCTTGGGATCTGGGCAAGTGACATCCAGTATACCGGGGTGGCTTCGAGGAAAGATTTTGTGAGGATAAGTCTGCTAGCCCTAGAGAGGAACCTATGACACCAGTAGTTGATTCTCTTTTCCACTTTTGTGATGAGCCAGGTCCAATTAGCAATCTTGTACCCATATGGTTTAAGTCTGAAGCCCAGATATTTGAGTCCCCCCATCAGGTCAGTTTCTTGGAAGGGAAAATTTTGAATGGAAAGCTGAGATTCTTGTAGAGTATAATCCGATAGGAATATGGTGGATTTTTCTCAGTTTATCTCCATTCCCGTAGCTCTGCAGAATAGGTTTAGAATCTCATTCAGTGAGGTAGTGTCCCAGACACTCCCATTCAAGACTATCAATATGTCATCTACAAATAGTAGATGTGTCAGATAGAATTGCTCCATAATTTTTAGACCATGAAATCCCCCACTTCTTTTTTCTGTCCCTATAAGTCTACTCAATCCTTCCATGACTAATAAGAAAAGAAGTGGTGATAAAGGGCATCCTTTCCTTATCCCTCTATCGATATTGAAGGATGGAGTGGCCGATCCATTTACAAGAATAGAAAAAGAAACAGTAGAGATGCATCCCATGATCCAGTTGATGAGGGCAGGGGGGAAACCCAAATGTGTGAGGATAATTTTGATATAAAGCCAATTCACTTTGTCAAAGGCCTTTGACAGATCTATTTTGAGAGAGATTCCCTTGAGATTTTTGTGTTTGATGGAGTGTAGGGCTTCCTGGGCCGTACCAATGGAATCTTGTATATGTCGATGGTGGAGGAAAGCGAATTGCTCTTGGGAAATGTGGTTAGATAATATAGGCTTAATGCGATTGGAAATAATTTTAGAAATGATTTTGTATAGGCAGTTGCAGAGGGATATAGGCCTGAATTCATTGAAAGAGGCAGGAGAATCAGTCTTAGGAATCAAGGCAATGAAGGTGAAGTTCATGGGGGGATGGATGTGACTAGTGATTCTACTTTCTTCAATGACGGCCAGCAGATCCCTTCCCAACAACTCCAGGAAAGCCGAGTAGAACTCCACCGGCCAACCGTCCAAGCCCGGACTCTTGTCTTTCTTGAACCACTTTAGAGTTCCTCCATGGTGACAGGTTGAATCAAATCCTCAACAGCATCAGGTTCCACAAACATTGGAAAATGACCTGCCAGGTTAATGATGTCCGGGAGGTTGATGACTGTCGGAGCTATAAATTGTCTTTTGAAATGTGCATTTCCCAACCTTGCTAATTGGGGGTGTGTAGAGGCCCATCCATCTGGCTCATAGGGCAGCTGCCAGATAGTGTTGGTGGCCTTTCTACCATTAGCGAAGTTGTGGAAGAACTTTGTATTGCCATCTCCCACTTGTAGCCAGATGGCTCTGCTTTTCAACCTCCACTGTTCTTCTTTGTCAAGTAGCATCTTAATTTTTTGTTTCTCTAGATTGTTCAGATGTACTTTAGTATCCTCCGATAAGAAACCAAGCCCTTGTTCATCCGTTAGCTGTGCAATCTGTAATTCAATATCAATGAGTTGTTGTTCATCTCTCAATTTCTTCCACTTTGACCATTCCTCTGTCATAATCTTGAGAGTTTTGAGTCTCACATAGAAATCCGCCGCCATCCTCTGTTCCCTGAGCGGAGGTTGAGATCTCCAGAATTTAGTCACAAGATTGATAAATTCAGGTTCTTGAAGGTAACTAGTAAAGAATTTGAAGGGGGAGCGAGGTTTCTTGGTTGGTCCAGTAATTTGAAGAAGTATGGGAAGATGATCAAAAATTCCTCCAGTGCCTACCCATTATCTGTACAAGGGTAGGTTTCGGAGAAGATCTTCATGAATCAAGAACCGGTCCAATCTCCGACCTAGTGCAGCATCCCCCGTCCGCCTATTATGCCAAGTGGGTACTTTCTTGTTCATGGGAACATCAACTAGCTTGTAGGTGTCCAGTAGTGTACTCATATGCTCCGATATAGGGTCAATTTGTGCATGATGACCCTAGGATTCTTCCATTCCCAAGGAAAAGTTTAAATCCCCTCCAATAATGGTGGAATTTGAGACAAGATTATGTTCCAAAAAATTGAGCCAAAATGCCATTCTATTTTGGTTAGGGGCATATATGTTGATCACTTTTAATAGGAGTCCGAGTTCCCCCACGAAAATGTCCATTTCGATGAAATCCCACCCGCCCTAGGACGAAATGATCTTGACAACTTTGGGATTAATACCAGTTGCAAGACCACCGAATTTGCCATTAGCATCCAAACCCTGAAAAACCCAGCCCGACAGTATAGATTGGAGGGTTCTTGTAATGTTGTCTGAAGTGCCAAGAGTTTCCTGTAGGAAAAGGATGTCACATTTGGTATCATGAACCAACCGCTTGAGCACCAATCTCTTCTTGGGGTTGGCTAGTCCCCTGCAATTGTAGGAGAGCCAACTCATGGGGAGACAGGAGTAGAGGGCTCAATTGCTCTAAGTGCCCTTTCAATGGTGTATTGTCGGCCCCTTGTGACATCTGCCACCGCCGACTTGATGGTTGATTTGATCATGGATGGACGGCCTCTAGTAGGTTTATTTTTCTTGGACCGTCTAGGGTAGAGTCCCAATCCCCAAAGTTTTGGTCAAACTTTGGATCGAAGGTTATAGGGATGGGATCCCATCCCAGATAGGGAGGTAGTGCGAGTAAGGGGAGTGGAAGACTCCCTGAGGGAGGTAGGAGTAGTGGAGAAAGTGGGGGGGGGGAGGGACAATGGAGCATGGAATGGAGGGGATAGAGCCCAAAGCGGTGGAGGGGGGATGCAAAGATGAATGCAGAGCTCAAAACATAACATCTGAAAAAAGTGCAGAGGTTATGGGAAAAGACTCATTACCCGGGAGAGAAGGTGCTTCCGCTACAGATTTGGAGCGAGTCCAAGGAGGTGAGGTCATAGCTTTTCGCTGGATTTTTGCCTTCTTTGAAGCTCCCACCGCCGCCTCAGATGGGGCCTCTCCTTGTTTCATATCTCCCTTGTTTTTCTCTTCTGAAAGCTGATGTTTCGTCCCCCTCGAGTTTTTCGAAGTCACCGAAGAGAGTAATGGGAAATCCTTGTATAGATGACCCACTTTGTGGCACCTACTACAATGAAATGGGACTCCTTCATAGTCCAGTAGTTGTTTGCGTGAGAAATGCCTTCGGTGTAAAGTGATTTTTTCTTCCAGCCCTGCCCTGGTATCAAGATGTACTAAAATCCTTGCCATAGTCATAATGCTTGTTTTTTCATAGGACTGATCATGCTCGAGAGAGGTTCCCAGTGCATCTCCAATACGTTTGAACACCTGTGGGCTCCAAAATTCCATAGGTAAACCGGGAAGTCTGACCCAAATAGGCCCTACTCCAAGTTGTTCACGCTCTGGATCAAAAAGAGGATCCCATCTCTTCAATAGTACTGGTGCTAGCTCAATATGCCAGAATTGTGACAATATCCATTCCGTGTACTCCGCTCTATGAAAGTGGAGAGCGAACCAACCTCTGGCCAAGACCCTTATAGCAGGAAGTTCCTTCAGGAGGGAACCCCAAATCTCCTCAATCCATTGTCGCAATCTTTCCACAGTATATGTCCGACCTCTAACACGACCAACAAGTACTTTCCTCGCTATGTCCATAGCATCCGCCATTTGAACATCTTCACCAAATGTCAGGTTAATATCAGAGTCCACAGCTCTGAGGCACCGACCCTTTTTCAGCTTTTCCAAGTGCCAGCTCGTAGGATAGTCTTTAAGTAAGTTCCTACATGGATCCGAGGTGCTATGCTGGGCCGATTGAGCAGGACGAGTAGTTGGTATAGGAGAGTTGAAGCAACCCGAGCGAATAGGGGAATGAGGGTTTAAGCTGTAAGAGCCAGGGTGAATGTATGATTGTGCAGAGTGCTGAAGGTTGGAAGGGCCAGCCGGGGCCAAGGAGATGGAGGGTGGGTTCATAGGTAGGGAGAGCTGCGAGGGGTAAGGAGGGGGATGCTGCGGGGGGTATGGCAAGGGGGAGTCAAAAGAGGGGGATGTCTGAAGGCATGAGCCAAGAAGATTCAGCATGGCTAGAGAGAGGGGAGGGCATTCCAAGGTTGTAAATCCTCAACATTGACAGCCGGATGCTGCCTTTTTCCGGAGAGAGGTGGGTGTTGTGGTGGTTGAACTGCAGTTGTCGACCGAAGCAAAATTTTCTACCAGGGGTCCATAACCGGGGCTTTTTGGTGAGCCCAAATCTCCTGTTTTGGCATGGGGTACTCCTCGTAATCCACGAGGTCTTCTTCCACCATAGTAACCGACAAAAATGACCTGACCATCGTATGACCATGGGAAATCAGTCTGCAGGGAATGAATGGTATTGCGAAAGAAACAAACGTCCGTTCCACAAAAATTAACTTTAACTATTCTCTGATAGTCCCAATTATTGAGTTCAATAACCACAAAAAAACCTATCCCGCAGTCAGACCCGCGGAGGTAACCATCCTTCTAGTTCCAATATCTCGCACACAGTCAGGGAAAACCTCGGTTCAGCAGACAGAAACCCTAGGGTTCCGCCATGTTCGCTCAGAGCTCCCTATCATCAGCTGTTCAATTTCTCCACATTGGGCTATATCGAAATGGAGTTGGACCTCAATTCCCCAGAGTCCCAAGAGAGGTAACCACTGGCTTGTGGTCAGAGGCTGAGATGTGGATTACTCTTGAGATGATTGAGCTGAAGTTGTTTGATATTTTTTCTTGAGCAAGCATGCGATTTAACCTTTCTTTGATGTTGCTTTGCCTATTATTTTATTGCTCCATGTGTATTTTCCGTTATTGGGAGGAATATCCAATAGGTTATAGGATTCCATAATGAGATCAATGGAATCCCTTGATGGATCAGCGTGATAAGATCCTCCAAACTTCTCATCAGCATTCAAGACTAAGTTGAAACCTCCTCCAACTATGATGTTGATGTTTTGAACCTGGGGAATAATTTTTTTTAGAGAGTTCCAATAGACTTCTTTTTCTCTATAATGATTTGGTGCATAGACATTTATTATGAAATATTGCTCTTCAGTGATTTTGTTTCTTAGATCTATATTAATCCAATGTTGTTCTTTTAGTTGATGAACTAATTCCCATTTCCCTTTCCTCCAAAGAGTGAAGATACCTCTCGATGCCCCTGATGCTTGCAGATTTGTGCCTTTATAGTTCCTTATTTTTTGGATCATTTTCCCTTAGTCTTGTTCATTTATTTTGGTCTCTTGGACCATGAGGATGTCTTTATTTTCCATTGTTATTAGATCTTTGATTGCATTGAGTTTCAGTGGGCTTCCCATTCCTCTACAACTCCAAGAGACCAGATTCATTGTTTATTTTGATTGGGGATAGAGGGGCCTTTCCCTTTGGAAGGATGGGGGGCTTTCTCCTTATTCCCTGTGTTCTTTTCTAAAAAGAAATCCATAGGTTGTTGAGTACCCATATCCATCTCCTTTGCAACAAATTCATCTCTTAGTTCTTTATTTGACCTTCTTCCTGATTTTTTTTTTTAATGGTCGAGGGAAGATAGTGAATCTTTAGACTGATTCCTTATAATGATTTGATCAAATGAAGGAGGGGGGGAGGGGCTTAGGGATAGGATGGGGGAGAGGGGGTGGGAAAGGAAGAAGGGAGAGGAGAGGGGGAGGGGGGGGGAGAGGAGGGAATGATAGGATCTTTAAGAGGACTGAAGGGATTAGAGACCAAAAGGTTGGAGGAAGGAGCGGGAGGAATGAGAGGGGGCAAAGGAGAAGAGGGGGATGGAAGAGGAGCTGAGAGAATAGGGGCAGAGTGAGAGGGAATTTGAGGAAATAAAGAGGGATGAGAAGATGGTTTATTTGTAGTCTTTTTTACTTGTTCCCATTTTGGATCCTGAGCTTCTACTTCTTCATTTTCTTGTTTTTTCGGACATCTATTAGCAAAATGACTGTATTTGTGGCATACCTTACTTTTGAACGGGATTTGTTCGTAGTCCATTTGCTAAATGTGCATCCAGTTGTCGACTTTGACCTTTACAGCTTCCGGGAGTCCTTTTCCTAGCTCAACTTCAACACATATTCTTGCACATGCATGCATATTCTCCTTTGGGCCACGTCTGTCGATGTATTTACCCACTACATTTCCTATTGCTTTGACTAATTCATCTCCCCAACAATGGAGGGGGAGGTGAGGGAGTCACACCTAGACTGGCACAAGATTTGGCACATCCAACTTTGGATCGAAGTTTGAAGTCCACTTGTTTAAATAGAGACCCCTAGTATCCATGAAATATGTTCCATTCCTAAATATCAAATCTCTGTCTTCTTTTGTTTCAAAGTGGAATGTGTAGTAGCCTCTTCCACAAAACCTGATTGATATTTTTCCAGTTATAGTGGAGGTGCAGTTCCACTCTACCCACTTCTGGATAAAGCAAGGAGAAGGCCATAGTCCTGTGAATTGTCCAACCAGACCATGCTTAGAGAGAGAAAGAGTAGCGTGATGAGGAAGAGAGGGAGGTAGTATGATTTCAGGAATGTCTTCTAATTTTTTTACAAACTTGGAAACTGAGGGTCTAGTTCTAGGAGGGCCAGTGGAAGATAACAAGGATAGGAAGGCTACAACATTTTCATCAGGATGTTGAACTGATTGAGAGGGAACAACGGGGGGGTCACCATTCGGAGGACGCTCTAGAGGGACCATCAGAGGCAGAAGGCCGAGGCCGAGACCGCCTGAAGCTGGGGACCACAGGGGATAGAAGGGCACGCGTGCATCAGTTCAAAAAAACACGGAGAATGTCTAAAAGCATTGTATGTTGTTCATGTTCTTACTCATTGTTAGTGTTGATATTTCATAGTCATTATTGGTAAGAACTTTTTTGTTGCTAGTATTGAAAAGGTTTGATCATTAGCATGATGACATGATAATAATGTCTCATGCTAGACTTTACACCTTCACACACATCAAAATCACTTAAATGGATGGTAAATTTATGGTATATAAGATGGCAAATTAGTAGTGTAACTCCACTATGATACATCACTTAACACTAGTTTCACATTTAAGAAAAGATGCAAATTGTGAGTTTATAAACCTTTGTGAATTCACGCATTATGTGATTCCAAGGTGCAAGTAAAAGGAACACTTAAATTGATTGCATTGATTGGGTTATGTGTGTGGAAACAAATAAATAGATAACATATGCACAAAGCAATTTATAGTTTTGACCATTTTTGTATGTGTAAATGTTGTGTTAATATTTTATGAAAAAAGAAGAGAGAAAATATGTTCAGTGTCCATGATTTCTATCATCATGTATATAAAATACATTTAAGTGACAAGAATGTCTTGTTCGATTGCTAAATATAATATGGTTGTATAATAGTTGGTCTCTATTTGTCTTCTTGATGTGATATACACTATTTTTTTTTTTTTTTGAATAAGGCTAATTCTATTATAATACAAAAAAGTCAAAAATTACATAGGAGTTACAAAAGGGCCATGGCTCAGTAATCCTGCCCAGAAATTGTTCATTTACCTAGATTGCATCTTCCAAAATTGAACACAGTCAAAATTGAATTACTGTCTTCTATTGTATCTACTGCCTCTAAGACTCGAAACCATGACTCTAAACAGTGCATAACAGGGACCCGTAGACATACAGACATATATACCCAAACGGTTGACACATAGACAAACAGACCCATGCTGTCGAACTGATACATAGACACAGAAAACAAAGACAAAATATAGCTCTTACGGCCTAGGTTGCCGAGAGCGAGCTGCTTGTCTTGCTCATTCATCGTCCGTGGTGTAGGGCGCTTCCTCAATTTGGCACCCAAAATGTAGACAGCCATCAGAATCAGAGAGAGGGATCATCACGCTGGAAGGCCGTCCCTGAACAGGCGTGCTTGGACCTGCAAGAGCTGGTGGACAAGCTATGGGGAGCTTTCCCTGTCAGGCTCGCTTGGACCTACAAGAGCTGATGGACAGACTAAGGGGGAGCTTTCCCTGACAGGGCATTGCAGGTCGATAATAGGCCCTGTCCCATGAACAGGAGGAGGAAAATCCAAAGTGGCTTCTGTCGGTTCTCTAGGAATATCACAATGCTCAACCGCTACAGAGATAATAAAAGTGGAATTAGCAAGAGCGCAGGGTATCCGATACCTGACCATAGGATGCTCGTCGTGCCCACAATCCATTCTTCGTTCGCTCTCCATTCCTCTGCCGCGCCCAGCTCTATTGCTATGGAAATGTTGCGGTTCAGACGTAACTTCGACGGAGGAGGAAGGAGAAGTGGGGGCAGGCTGCTGGGTGGTGGCCCGTCTACGAGAGCCTCCGCGCCTACTGCACATTCTCTGTCGCTCACCCCGCATTTCTGAATTCCGAAGATGAACTCGCGTGCAGGAACCTGGTGAGGAGGACTTAATTAGGACGAGGGCTGCCAAATTGAGCTCACAACGCCGATTTCTCTGGCGTATGGAAGTCCCTGAGTTGGTTGCAGAGCATGGATGCTCTTGTTCCCTTCCCCACTCCACCAAGTGATGCACTAGTGAAGCAGCAGAATGCCAGATGAATGCAGTGGTATGCACAAATGCCAGAGGAGTTCCGGGTGTATTAATCTCCATCGCGCAGTTAGCCAAGCAGCGGAGTATGGACGACATGACCAACATTAATGCCGACATTAGTTCTGCAGCATGCGAGCCTCCTTTATCTACCGCGGGGTACTGCATGTCACTAATGGGCTGACACCTACCCATGTGACGCCCCATCTGTCCG
>APFE030225762.1:1170-18215 GCA_000404065.3 Pinus taeda | reverse complement strand
TTTATTTACCATACTTTTCATTTATTTATATTTTTATTAATTTACCATATCTCTTTTATAAATATGGTATTTGGCCCATAGGATTCACTTAAATAAAACCTATTCTTGAAAATGGGCGAATGGATTCACTTAAATAAAACCTATTCTTGAAAATGGGCGAATGGAAGGTTGTAACTCCTAATTTCAAGGGCTAAATTTACCTTTTTTACCCTCTCCCTTAAAATAAGGTGGGCTATTTGAGGTGATTTGTAAAAATGTACTATGATACAAAATATTCGTCCACTAAAAATTTAAAACCCCTTAATTTCGCCAAAGGGCGAACATTCGCCCCTAAAATCACCCCTCGCAAGCCTCCTTCAGGTCTTGCTATCACACAAGGAGATGCAACAATCTCAACCTTCAACAATTTCTCACACTAGTTGCACACATACTTCTTTGCAACACACCCTCAATGATCTCTCACATTCGCGGCACAGAGAATTCTATGCAACACACCCTCAATGGTCTCACGTTGATCACTCAAAAAAGAAAACATACACACTCTCGAAGCTAAACTTGGCTCTAATACCAAATACTGAAATCACAATTATCATTACACCAAAACCCACGGGTGTTAGTAAACGTACGCATCTCTAGAGTTAACAGATCCATAGAGGCGATTAAGCACAGGTCACGTAATATACAGGGAGCGCTAGTTTATCCAATGTCCAACAATCACCCCATGGTGGCATCATCCAAACTATTAGCAGGTGTAATGTTATTGTATAGCAAATTGTTTATATATTTTAGAAATCTAATAGACACAAACAAAGTTAAATAATTAGTTTCCCTTATGTTTATTTCAGGTGCACTACATTAGTATCTTAATAACTAACTCGATAGCTATAGCCAGAAGCTATTGATCTTAATGAAGCACTTGGTGAAGCACATGGTGGTCCAACTAAAACACTTAATTTCATCGAAGAGGGGTCACTAGCTATAGACATAGTTTAGTAGTAAAAAACACCACCAACATCTTCACAATAGGTGATATTTACAAACATAAAGCTTACTGAGATTCATGAGGGCAGATGATATCGTTGAAGCGCCACTCATAAGTTTCGCTGCAGGAAATTCACACTCTGAATACTTATAAACATTAAAAATATTTACATAAAGAAAAATAAGTAAGCTCCATCTAAGCTAGTTTAATCTGTAAGGTCCATGATAGGTCTCTGATAGTGTTGATAATGTGCACTATCCCTCTTTTCCTGGACAATGCAAGTCCTGACAAGCCTGTGCGCTACTTCCTTGGATAATAAATCGGTAGTTGTGTTGCATTCCCTGTATATATGGTGACAAACAAAATGGTCAAAAATAGTGATGAGTTGATGAGCCTCGTCCAAGATATGTCTCAAAGTATATGTAGAGCAATTAGTAGTTTTATTAATCCAATTGCAAACAAGTTTTGAGTCCCCAAATAATTGAAGGTTCCCGCATTATTTTTCCAGGGCATATTGAATGACATATTTGGCTGTGATAAGTTAAACAAAGTTATTTGTGCCCCTCACGAGGCCCATTTGTATATGAAAATGATGAGATCCAGAAAGGTGTATAATGGATCCTCCCCCACAGCCATTTTCCTGAGTTGAGCCATCGAAGTATGCCCATGGCAATGAGTGATTTATGCTTTCAGGGGTGATGTGCCTGGGAGTGGTGTTTGCTTCTTCCTCAGGAATGTTCTGATAGTCTGAGAGAATGCGAGCCGAGATAGAGGCCAATGGGGGGCAATGTTCTGAAAGATTAATTGGTTGCAGGCTATCCAAATGGTCCAATAGATCAGGAGTGGTATATTTCTAGCTTTTGAAAGAGTGGCAGAAGTCCACCAACTGTCCCAAGTATCCTTCAAGGTCAGACTCTGCCATTGACATAGTGAGGGCATGTTCAATAGAATGGAATTCCAGAGCTCCTTTGCAGCCAGACATGTGAGAAAGAGATGGTTAATATCCTCATTGTTATTCATGCATAGGCAACCCGAGAAGGGTCCATGTAGAGCTATTTTGATTAAATTGTTGCATGTGGGGATCTTGTTCTTCAATATAGCTCACATGAGTAGTTGAGTCCTGGGGGCACCTTTAACTTCCACATGCATCTCCACCAGTTTCATATACTAGTGGCCTATGGGTATCCATTATGACTAGATAACCTTCTTTGGGGGAATATCTCCTGTGCTTTACATGTGCCTAGATTAGCTCATCTTCTCCTTCCACAATTCTAGTATGACCTTCGGGAAGAGCTTCTGTATATTCCACCTAATGATGAATCTAGGGTTGTGGAATGTGTAGTGCTCGGCTAGATTTCCAAGCTTGTTGTGTAAAAGTGGAGTGCTCTATGTCTGCAATATGGCTTACATGGGTAATACCCATATTATTGAGGTGGTCCTTAAGGTCAGAAGGAAGCATGTGTGTATTTCCACAGCCGATCCATGGGTCTACCCCTATTCTTACCGATGTGCTTGATTGTATTCTCCATGTGAGTCCTCCGCAGATGATGGACGTCGATTTTAGTATAGCTTTCCAGATGATTGATATGCTAACTTTGTTTCCCTGTGTCTGTCGGAGCCAGTCCATCAGGCTTATGGGAGAAATTTCTTTTGAAATTGCAACCTTAGTCCACAAGCTGTTGGAGGTGATTAGCTACCATCCAAGCTTGGCCGCCAAAGCTGTAGAAAAGTAATCCAACCTTTTTATGCCCCATCCACCCCACTTCTTTGGGAGAGCAATTGCCTCCCATTTGGCCCATGCAAATACTCTCCTCGACTAACCTCCTTTCCATAGAAAGCTACAACAAAGATTTTGTATTCTGGATAGTATACCTTTGGGTATCCAAGCCAGAGACATCCAGTAAAACGGTATGGCTTCTAGAACAACTTTGATGAGTACCAGTCTACCTGCTCTGGACAGGTACTTGTGGTACCAAATGTTGAGTCTCTTTTCCATCTTGGTTATCAACCAAATCCAATCTGTTGTCTTATAGCCATGGGGCTTTAGTCTATATCCCAGATACCTTAGACCATATTCCATATGCAGTAGAGTATAAGGGAATCTGTGCAAGGCAAATTGAGTCTCATAGAGAGAGAACCCAGTGGATATTATGGTAGACTTGGAGGCATTTGTAACCATTCCTATGGCCACTTGAAATAATGTAAAAATGTTATGCATTGAGATCAGGTCCCTGATGCTCCCATTGAGGAAAATAAGTACATCATCCATAAAGAGTAGGTGTGTCAGGATGCATCTGTCTGTAATCTTGATACCTTTGAGCCTTCCCGTACTGTGTTCCTCTTAAATAAGTCCAATGAGCCCCTCCATAATGAGTAGAAAGAGTAAATGGGAGAGAGGATGCCAACCCATTTACAAGGACACTGAAGGTGACATTAATAATACAACACATGATCCATTTTACAAACTCATAAGGGAACCTAAATGTGTTAGAAGCATTCCTATGTAGAGCCAGCTTACGCTATCAAATGCTTTTGAGAGATCTACCTTTAGAATCATACCTTTCATTTTCTTCATCTAGATATAATGCAGGACTTCTTGTGTAGTCCCAATAGCCTCATGGATCTGTCGATCTTACAGGAATGCAAATTGTTCAGATGAAATATGGGAGGAGAGGATTGGTCGAAGGATAGCTATGATTTTGGCTATGATTTGGTATATGCAGTTGCACAAGGAAATGGGGCGAAAGTTGTCGAAAGTGGTAGGGTTGTCTAATTTGGGGATGAGTGCTATAAAGGTGGAGTTGAAGGCATCATACATCTTCCCACTGATCTGACAATCTTCTATAAATTTTAGAAGATCTTCTCCAAGGGCGTTGAAGAAAGCCAAGTAGAATTATACTGACCATCCATCCGGTCCTGGGCTCTTATCTCGCTTGAACCATTTTAATGTGGCCTTGAGTTCCCCCAATGTGACCTCCCTCGTCAGGTCCAAAGCATATTCCTGATCTACGAATCTGGGGAACAATTGTGCTATGCGCATGACTTCAGCCAGAGTAGTGTTTGGGGATGTCTTATAAATTTTCTTGAAGTGATATGAGGCCGAGGTTGCTAAGTTCGAGAAGGTATTTATAGTGTGTCCCTACTCATTTGTAAGCTGCTATATGGTGTTGATGGTTTTATGCCCATTCACAAACTTGTGATAAAATTTCGTATTATCATCCCCTTCGATCAGCCAGATATCTCTTCTTCTTAAACACCAACTTTCTTCTCGATCTTTTAGAGTTTCGCTTCTCCTGGATAGAAGGGTAGTAATCCTATCTTTATGCTCTTTAGAGGAGTAGATCCCTTCATGTTCATTTTCGGAAGCCATGATCTCTTCTTCTATTTCTTTTACGATTAGGTATTCCTGTATTCTCTTATTGTGTGCCCAGATTTTTTATATACTCTTTATTTCCCTCAGATTGTATGCAAATCCTTCCACAGTGTTCCCATTAGCAGCAAGGGGATGGGCCTTCCAGTATTCAGACACCAGTCATGTGTATTCAACATCTCATAGCCAGGAGGAGTTGAATTTGAAGGGGGCTCTTGGCTTATTCATTCCTCCTCTGATTTCAATGTATATCGGCCGGTGATCTGATAGGCCCCTAGATCTAACTCGTTGTCGATATCTGAATCCCAAGTTCAACAAACGCTTCTTTATGATGAAGTGATCAAGCCTTCTAGCAAGACTATCCGATTCAGTTCTATTGTTCCTCCAGGTAGATTGGATTTTGGTTGAAGGGATATCAATAAGGTTGTGGTCCTCCAGATTTCTCTCAAAAAAGCAGATAGAGGGTCAATCTGGGCATGTTGTCCCTAGGATTCCGCGAAGCCAATGGAGAAATGTAGATCCCCTCCCAGAATTATATTGCCCTGTTGTAGTATATCATATTTTAGCAAACGATTCCAAAATATTGCTTGATTTTAGCAAGGTCCATCTACATTAATGATCTTGATCTCAATCCCAAGTTCAGGTGAGTATATGTTCACCCCCATGTGCCCAAAACTCCCCCAAATATTATATACTTTTATAGAGCAGGAATTAATACCCAGGGCCATTCCCCCTGATCGACCATTAACATCAAGCGCATGTATAGTACATTCAAGGAGCCATGATTCGAGCCATTGGGTGACAACATTTGCAAGGCCCAGAGTTTCTTGAAGGAAAAGGACATCGATCTTTTCAGAGTTCAGAAGTCTATGAAGAGCTAGTTTTTTCCTAGGGCTAGCTAACCCTCGACAGTTGAAGGATATCATCTTCATGGAGGGGGGCATCCTGGGTATTCAATTCTCTAAGTGCCTGTTCGATAGAGTGTTGTCTTCCTGCAACTATTTCCTCCCTGGCCCGCAAAATAGCTTTAGACAAGGAGGAAGTTCGGCCTTGAGTTTGCTTCGGGGGGGGGGGGGGTCTAGTCCAATGTCCATGGCATCAGGGGTTTGTGAATGTACCTAGGATCGGAGGGGGAATTTGGGCAATGGGGGCTTGAGACTAGAGGCAGAGGGTTTAGCAAGGGCCTTCTACAGAAAGGAAGGTGGGGTACTAGAGAGAGTGGGAGGAGGGGGATGAAGGGAGCATGTCAGGGTAATGGAAGACGATGAAAAGGAAGCAGAGGCCTGAGAATTAATCGAAGTAAAAGCCAAACAATTAGATGAGGAAGAAAGATGAACAAAGGAGGAGATAGAATCTAACATACCCGAGGAGTGCACAGCCCCAATAGTTGCCCTTGCCCTAGTCAAAGGAGGAGAGGGGTACCGATAAGGTGCTTTCCCTCCCTTCTTTGTGGCCTCTTTTGCAGGTGCTTTCCTTGCTGCAACCGGAACAGTGTGGGTCTCAGCATCATCAGACGAGGGAGATTTCTCCTCGGCTTGAGGATCCTTAGAAGGTATGGCTTTATGTTTCTCCCCTACTCGCGCCTTGCCGATAAGAGGGAAATCCTTAAATAGATGTCCTACCTTGTGGCATCTTCTGCAATGGAAGGGCACCCCATCATAATCTAGGATCTGCAGTCGTGAGAAGGTTCTCCATTGTAAGGTAATGTGCTCCTATAGACCCCCTTTGGTGTCTAGGTGCACCAATATCCTCACGTACACCATTATCCCAGTGGATATATATGATCTCTCATGCTCCAGGTAGGTGCCCAAGGAATTCCCGATGCGCCGAAAGATGTCCTCGGACCAAAATTGTAGAGGAATACCTCGTAGACGGACCCAGATTAGCCCAAACCCTATCCGTTCTCATTTCAGGTCGAAGAGGGGGTTCCATCTGTACAAGAGGATTGGGGCTTGTTCAAAGTGCTAGAATGAAGACAAGACCCAATTCATGTGCTCGACTCTAGAAAAACACAGAGCGAACCAGCCTCGAACAAATGTTTGGACGAAGGGTAAATTGGCCATAGCTTCAATCGTGCTGTTGTATAGCTCCTTCCTCGAATCCTTCCAACCAGGATTCAGTCCGCTGTATCCATTGAGTCTCTCCATTGAATATCCTCTCCAAGTCAAATAATGATGTCCTCGGTTTTGGATTTGAAGCACTTATGTTTCTTGCTCGAACAGTGACCTACTTCTATGGTGTCCTATTGGCCCTTGCTCAGGGTAGGGTTTTCCTGAGGGAGCTCAGGGGCTGGAGGCGGTTCGGAGGGAAAGGCGTCCAAGAGAGGAGGGATGTCAGTGTAGCTGCCAGATAGGGGAGCAGATGAAGGAGGCACTTGTGAAGGCTCTTGTTTTGAGTTCAAGGGGATATCAGGGAGAGGGTTATGAGAACTGGTTGACGGGAGTGGAGGAGGATAACCCAAGGAAACAACTGCAAGATTAGGGTTAATATAGCCAGATGAAAAATTGAGTGAGGATGGCGACGTGGGAGCGATGGAGGTAGCCGACCAGGGGCTCAGGTAATGTCACCGTCGAGTAAGAGGGCCCCAAGATCGAGGGAAGGGTGGCTATGGTGTCCAACAAGTCACAGTTGTAGGGTAGCAGACCTTCCGAGGTCGCATGTGGAGTCGCCTAGAATGAGACACCTTCCAACGGGTCCTCCGAGTAGTCTACCATATCCAAATCCATAGGTGCTCCCGAAGTAAACTCGCCAGCTGCCTACGAAGAATGAGAATAATCATCACAACATACCAAGGCTGATAGGGAAGGCAGGTAAAACCATAGAAGGGGCTAATAGGTTAGGAGACGAAGCCGTTAAGGAGGAGAATAGTGAAGGAATTCGGCGACCGGTATGGGAGCAGGTAGCCAAGTCAGGTTGACAGCAGCAGGTGGGTAGGATCCGACATGTTTGCAGTAAATGGACCCTAACCCTTTTCGAGTAGGTTCTGGAGTTCCATCGCGCTCCTAATCTCCAAAAGATCTCCAAAAAGTATCAATAATTTATTTTTATCTTAATATATATTATATTATTTTGTAATCTAAATTATACAATGTATTTTTATATATAATTATTATTTTGAAGAAGTTTTTTAATATAAATATTTTGAAATTGGTATCTATTACAAATTCAATTAGAATTATAATATTCACAAAAGGATAAATGGAGAATGGAAAGTTTATTATGGGCTTGAAAACAATAGTAAGTTAGCAAAATTTTGAATGTGGATAAAAATAAATTCCTTTTTGAGGCTCTCATCACTCCTATATTTCATATGGATGTGAGGTTTGGGGTCCCATTATCTCTAAAGAATCATGAAAAAAGATAGAACATATTAAGGAAATACTCCCTATCATATCTTTGTAAATGAAACAAATATTTCTCTTATAAAAACACATGGTTATGACTAGGTATCTTATGTATAAGAATACATTAAATAATATGCAACCCAAAAGGTTTCGTAAAACTACTTCTAACTCTAGCCAAAACCACCACCTTCAGCTCAAGTGAGAATCACCGTAAGGGTTCCTTGTACTAACTTCATCATTGGGGCATAATGGAGGCCATTTTGCAAAATATTATTAAAAATATTATAACTTCAAAATCTAAGGAGAAATTGTGTGGTGATAAACAGTTAGAGTGAAAATGGAAATGAAAATATTATAACGAGGTGATCAACCCCAATGTCGAAAATAAAAAATATGTGTTTATCTTGACTAATGTTGAGAATAAAATCAACATTGTTAAAATAAGAACAAATTCTCATGAGTTTCATAGTGAAATTTAACCTTGGTCAATCCAGAACACCTTGGGATGAAAGAGTTGTCATCTTTGCTACAATCAGAGCATTAAAGATAAAAAACACTTTCTCTTAAATTGTCCAGATTCTTTTCAAATTTTATCTAATTTTTAGAATATTTGACCTATTTCATCTTTTAAGTTAACAAAATTATGATCTCTAAAAGCTTTTGCTTAATTCTTTTCAAACATAAAAATAAAATAATAACGAAAACCTTTTATTAATGATACATATTTTAATACATATTAATCACCAATATCATTATCAACAATATTATATAAAAATATTTACCTATAGTAAATTTTATTATTATTATTTTTAATATATAATTATATAATATATCTTTTTATCATCCAAAAACCAAAATCATTGATCTTTTAGACATGATTATAATACTAATTACAATGAATTTAAGTAATTATTTTGTAAGTTCACAGTAGGGAAATCTTGATATTTTAATATAAAAAGATATGTAAAGTTTAATAATTTAAAAATATTTTATATATGAGATTGAACAAGGTATATTAGTTAGAAAACTCGAGTAATATAAATGTAGTATTTTTTTTAATTAATCATTATGATTTTTTAAATATTATTATATTTTTTATTTGGAAAAATTGAAGGTGTTAAATATATTATAATATAGATATTATTTAAATATTATTATATTTTTTATTGAAAAAATTGAAGGTGTTAAATTTATTATATATAGATTATTTTGTTATGGCGAAATATAAGTTGATATATTATAATTATTTAAAAAAAATAATGTTTATTAGTGATTATAAAATTATAAATTTTTTATTTTATTGGTTTAAGTTGTTGATTTATTTTCTTCCTATTAAATAATTTTTAATTAATCAAAAATAATTTTAAATTTTACATGGATAGAAAGAATTAACTTTTTTCATCTTTGTTAACATTGTTTTTAATAAGTTGCTTTTTTCATCTTTGTTAACATTGTTTTTAATAAGTTGTATGTTTCATTTTAATTTCAAATATAAAGCTAAATATTCAACTTTGGTCGAACATGCAGAGAAGACCAAGCATCATATATGCATTGAGGAGGCTAGGGTTATTTCTAAGATTCCACATTTCCACCATGGTAAGTTTAGGGAAGCCATTGAAATTGAGAGGTCTTCCAGTAATATTAATAGGGACCACCACTCGAAAATTAGTAACTATTGGATACCCACCCTCTCTTCTTAGTTTTCTCCATCTTTGTGTAGGCCCCTTTTTTTTCTTTTTTCTTTAGATTATTATTATTGTGAACAATATTTTATTATTAGCATTATTATTATTTATACTATTGTTTAATAATATTAAATCTCTTTTATTAATTTTTAATCTTAATATAATATAGATATATTATTATTAATTTTATTAATATTTCTTTTGTAATAAATAAATAAAATGAATTAATATTTCTAAAACTTAATGTTTAGATTTATTTGAATATATAATAGTTATAAATATTTTTTTATTCTTTTATTAACATATTATTAATATTATATATATATATCTATAAATAACCATTATATATATTTGGATATTAATCTTATATAAATTTATATATTTAAATATATATATATATTTATATATATATATATATAATATTTATATAATTTATTAATATATATAATTTAATTTAATACAATATTAGTTAGTTATTATTTTTAATTTTGTATTATATAGTTATATCCATAAATAATATAAATGAGGTGAAATGTCATTTAATATAAGCGTTATTAATTGATAATAGTATATATAATAATATATTATATATAATAAATAGACAATTAATAATTTATATAATTTATAAACATTCCCTTTTCTTCATCCTAATCAAATATTGATGTTATCATGTCTTACTGTTTAACCTTCTTCTTAGATCTGTTTCTTCATCATGACCTGAAAATGAACCACATCGTTGATTCGAAACGCCAAAATCTTCAATATAGTTTCTTCTAATTTATTTTATACATAATAATGAATATGTTTATAAATTTTATTTAAGACTTATATGTCTTTCCTGTCTAAAATATGCATAAAAACTTTCATTTAAAATTTTAACTGAAATTTAAATATAAATGGAAAAGTAAAAAAGTAAAAATCAAAAGGTCCGGAACACTTTCATGATAACAGTGGTGAATATTTCAGCCCATGAAACAATACACGGAAATACGTAAGAGTTTAAAACGAAGAAATCAAACCGTTGGTATTTTATCCTTTATTAATGTTTAAAGTTCAGTTTGGAAGATATTTTAAGAGCTATTTTAAGAGGCGTGTGTTTCTTTATAATATTGAAACCTTAAATTGTTGTTCGGAATTTTATACCATGTCAGACTTGGAAAGAAAACTTGTAGTTCCTACCTTTTTTTTTAACATATATAAAACATATGATTTTAATAAGTATATATTTATCTAGTTCATAATGTTATTTGTGAAGTTGTTGATTTTTCAAAGTAATGGTAGGTTCTTTTTCTTTGACAACTTCGCAAATAATATGGATTATATTTCTCTTTATATATTGGGAATTTTTTTAATTATCATTATTAAAATCAATATTAACCAAAGAATTCAAAAATTAAGATAAATAAATAATAGAATTTATAGTAATATAAAGATAAAATTTGATAATGTAAACTATATTTATCAATTATGAAAAGGAAAAGTATCTGGGCAGAAAAAACTTATTTTTTTGGCTCAGAAAAGGAAGCATAGGCCCCTCTCATGGATCTTTGATTTGGTTGAGCCTGCGCAAAATAGAAAAATTGTTCCTAAAGAACTTAATATGGCGTTTTCAATTGGGAAAAAGGATTCTTGTAGGAAAAGACACCTTTCTGTGTGGCAAAGAGGAGATTTGCGTTGCTGATCCCTTATTGAAGTTTCTTCACACGAGAGGCGTCTTCTTCTGGGATGGCCTGATTGCCAGATGGCATGGCTCAATCCCAATCTAGAGTGAAGCTGATAGCTTGAAAATGCCGGAAGATATAGCCATATCGTGGGGTAAAATCAGAACAAAACTCGGAAATGGTGGCATTTTTCGCTCAACAGAACATGACAGTCTCATATGGCGGAACTCTAATGGGATGGGATCCATCAGGGTACAGGATATATATCGGCATATGATTTGTGATAGTCGGCAACAAAGTGACTCTTCCTTCCCGAGCATTTTCTGGAAATCCGGGTGTCAATAAAAATGGTCTTCTTTTCATGGTTGTCATTCCATAATAAAAATCTTACATGGGAGAATTTAAAAAAGCGTGGTTGGCTGGGACCAGGAATATGCCCCATTTGCAGATCTGCCGAGGAAGACAACTTTCATTTATTTTTAAATTGTATGGGTGTTATAGCTCCAAATCTCACTATTAAGGTTTGTGATGCTGCACTCATGGCCTAGGGCAACCCCTCCTTCCAGACATGGTCCAAAATCTAAAAAACAGTTTTTTATTCCCTGTACGCGACATTTCCTTGAGTTAAACGCGTGTATACGCGGGTTCATATATACCCAACCCGCGTATATGTATTAAAACACTTAAAAAAATATAAACTCCTTATTTTCGGGCGGAGATCGCGGGTTTTACCTATTGATCACCTGTTAGTGCCCGTGGCCTCAACTATTCCTAACCAATTCCTAACTAAAAAACTACTTTGGAATTGGTATAAAAAGACACCAAAGGGAATGCCTAGAGGAGGAGAGAAGAGAGAGAAAGGTTACTATACTGAGTTTTTCCCCCCGATCAGGTCTGAAGACCCTTGTGCCTTCTGCACTTCCCCCATTTGTACAGGAAACCCTTGTTTCCTTGTGATTTGATGTTCATCCCTTAGTTATGGCATCTTGGAGTGAGTCTTGGAAGGAGATATGCTAGAGGCTTGAGGCGGGATGGATCCAGAAGGAAGCTAAGTTTGGAGCCTGTAGAGGTTGCTCAGGTGATATTACTCTTTTTGTACTTTCTATTTGTCTAATAAAGAAACACGTCTTGATTCCCAATATGCTTCTTCTTTATGTTAATGATGTTCATGTTTGAATTTCATGTATGAATGGATGTCTAAAAGTTCATAACTAACTCCTTTCTTGTATAACATAAAGATGTTTTTTGTATAAATCTTTGTCCATATACTGCTGCATTCTTTGGAATTGTTGGTTTTGCAGGGCAAAGGAGCGAAAGGGACGTGAAGAAGGGTTTGGACCCTTGAGGAACTACCTGAACGTAGGACCTGAGGTACGTCCTTCTTACTTTAGAATTAGCTTTTGCTAGCATAATGGTTGTGTGTGTACATGTTTCTTTGTTTAGACAAATTTCAGTTTGCTAGGGTTCCACCCAAAAGCCCTAGGGGATAAAATCCCTCAACAGAATTGGCGACTCCACTGGGGACAACACTCTTGTTGTTCCTAGTTTGGGTGTTTGTCAAGCCTATTAGGGCTCAATTGCTTGTTGGTTTATTGTTACTGTCTGGTCTGTTCTTGACTTCTGAGTTTTACCAGTTTCTTGAGTTTGTTTTTTATTTTTCCTGAAATATTATATATACACTGTTTCATTTAGTTACAAAAGCGTATAAACGCTTGTTGTCTGAAGTAAACCCGCGTATATGTAGGTTTCCTCAGAAACAGTCGCGTATACACGTAGTCTGCACTAAGTACAGTCGCGTATATCTGGCAACTTTCAGGATTTATAAATTTTTTGTGTCTCTGAAGTTTGTCTGGTGCTTTCAGTTAGTTTGGAACAGTCATTTTGTAAGTATCAGTTCTCTGTGTTACAGCAAGCATCCTTACTCTGATTTTTCTCTAATTATAAGGAGTTTTGGTCTTGGTTTGTGTTTGCAAGCATCATCATCTTTTTGCTAAAAACACGCAAGATTTCTTGATTGGAATCTTGGCTGCTCTGAGTCATCAGAGCAGAAAGATTGTTATCAATCTTTGTGTTCAACTTTGCTTTTTGGTGACTTTTTGTTTGCTTAACGAAATCGATTTTTATGACCATTCACTTCTTTGTTTCATCAAAGTTGTCATTGGATACTTTCTTAAAATTGTCTTTTTGATCTTTTTTGGTCTTTGTTACCAAAGCTTTCCTTGCTGCCTTCGATTGTTAAAAATCCTTTTTAAACACATTTTTGTTGAGTTTTCATTCTTTGTAAGGTGTCAACTTGCAAAAAGTGTTTCTTGCTTGTTGTTTCAATAGCAAAGTGTCAGTTTTTGTTGAGGGCATTTTGAAAAAGACTTTTTTGTTGCTACTTCGAAGCAAACTTTTTGAAAAGTTTTTGTTTTGCTTTCTTGAACTTGCTTTTCATTTAGTTTCCTTTTGGTGAATGAAAGTGTTTTATGTTATCTTGAGTTTTTCTTTTAGTATTTAGACGAAATGAATTGTAGCATCTCATATTCAATCTAAATATTGTAAGTGGCAAAAGAAAATTTGATAACCAAAGCAACTTTCATTTCTTGTTTTTTTTCTTGAATTCTTACACCTTCACCATACTTTGCATTAGTTTGCATTGTTAAAGCATTAGCAATTCTTTTGGTTTTTGCGTGTGTGAAGTGTGTTATAAGAAAAGAAAAGGAAAACATTTTGCTTTCTAAGTGTTTCCTACAACCCATGTAGAGTACTCTTTTCATCGAAAGAAAAATGATTGCATTCATATAGTTACTTTTTCTTTGATTTTTGGTTGAGTCATAGACACATCATCAAGTTTCACTTCCATCATCCTTTGACTTAAAGAACAGCCCTTAAAATCAAGCGCTAATTAAAAAAAACTAGAACTTTTTCTTTTAAGTTAAAAACACCAACAAGTTTTAGGGTTTTAGGGCCTTGGATTAGGTGAGTGGAGAGTTAACTCTCCAAGGCCGTTTAAACTGTCAAACATAGGAGTCTGAATAGAGAGTGCAAATCTAATAGCGTGAGGAAGACCAGGAAAGCTCCGGATCTGGGAGTTAAGCACGAGGGTTTTTGAAGACAAGGAAGAGAGATACCCCCTCTCCTACTTGTCCGATCTTACGTCATGACTGTTCCGCCTGGCTTCTATAACGAGTTGGTATCCATAGTTGCCACTCCTAGGGAACTAGATAGGTGGCTGCGGAGGGGAATCTCATGGCACGTGAGGTCGGCATTGTATCACTCTCAACGGTACTACTGGAGGGCACCCTTGCGAAGCTTGGGGGCTTGCACCGGTGCAGGCTATTGTTAAGAGATTAGCGTAACTTCCTCTGTTACCTTCACTCATAGGACTAGGCCGTTATTATCCCAGACTATCTTCGGAAGGCCCCTTACTCCACTTTCTTGTATTTTGGTGTCCGGTCCTTATCACCCGGAGTGGAAATATTTGGAAGTCATTTGACTGGCTGACTTCGTTTAGGGACTTTATAGTGAGTGCTCTTTGTTCCTTGTATATAGTTCGCTTTAGGTATTTTTGTCTAGTCACTTTTGGATTTGATATTCTGAGCGACTGACTTACCACTCTGCCAATCTTGAAAGACTTTTGGTCATTCTTTCGGAAGTTGTGGAGTTGCCTCCTCATGGGCAAAAGGTCTTGATTGTGTGTTTATATTCCTTGAAAATTCATTTCTACTTTCCCGTAAGGGAAGGGTTTGTGAATCAGTTAGATATGGCCCATATTCCTGTGGAAACCAACCAAGGTACTCTTCCAAAAGGGGATCCTTGTGCTTTTCCTTTCTTTGGAAACATTGGTACTCCCTTGATGGCCACTTTGAATATTCCTGGGTTGAATGTTGGACTGCCCGTTTGGTTGTGGTCCACTCCGAATATTCCGAATGCTCTTGAAGCCTCTCAGTTGAATGCTTTATTTCAAGGGCATCACTTGGGTGCTAATTGTTCATCTTCTTTCAAAGAGAAATCTGGGATTCCTTCGTCTCCTCCGTCTTGTAATAAGAAATCTAAGAAGGAGGAGAAAGAGGAAGTCAAAGAAGAAGAATAATACTAGCACTTCATCTTCAACCTCTGCTAGTCATGTGGAAGATGAGTCTTCAACCTCTGCCAGTCATGTTGGAGATGGACCTTCAGCCGCTGCTAGTCATGTTGGGGGCACAAGTCTAGTCACTGCAAGTCACACTAGCACTTCATCTTCAACCTCTGCTAGTCATGTTGGAGATGAGTCTTCAGTCGTTGCAAGTCATGCTGGGGGCACAAGTCTAGTCACTGTGAGTGTCCTGAGGATGGACCCCCGTTGGGGTTCGAAACGTCGGCAGAATGAAGTTAAAACTGTGGATAATCCGGAACATGAAGCTACAAAAAACTTCCATAGAGGCCTGAAATCCAACATAGCAAAGAGTCACCGACCTCTACAAGTCATGTTCAAGACTCTCCACAAACCACTGCTAGTCATGTTGGTGGAATGGAGGTTGATAAGTAACCTGGACGTAGAAGTTTTAAACCTAAGTTCCCTTGTAATATATGTAAGGGAGACCATCTTACTCATTTATGCCCTGGTATTCCAGAGGTTCAAAGGATATGGTCCGAGTTTGAAAGTTCTTCTACTCCTACATCTGATATGGTTTCTCGTCAATCCCATCAACCATTCATTGATCATGTGGCTGAGCCAGTGCAATCGCTGGCCGATACACTCCTCTTTGGAGGGGTGAAGTGCCTAACAAAGAGTCTGCTTAATTTCTAGTACAGAGTCTTCTAGTATAGGGGGCATTCCGGTTTCTTCGAATGTTCCCCCTCCAAATTCCAAGAGTGTTTCCTTTGATTGGGATAGTCTTGTCAAGCCTCGTCTTCCTTCCGCTGCACATTTCCAAATAAAGGTCAGAGTTAATTCCACAAATGTCTATTGATGTATGGTGGATGAAGGATCCTCTGCAAGTATTATATCCTCTTTGACTTGGAAAGCTTTGGGTTCCCCAAAGTGTTGACAGCTCAGAGTCAGTAGTTAGCCTATGATAGAAGACCTGGTGAATCTATGGGTGTTCTTCCTCAATTGCCTATCACTTTAGGTGGGAAGACTATCTTAATCGATATGTTGGTGGTTGATAGCCCTTTAGACTTTAATATGCTACTTGGGCATGATTATGTCTATGCTATGAATGTTGTGGTGTCTTCACTCTTTCGAGTAATATGCTTTCCTCATAACGGGAATATTGTCACTATTGATCAGCTTGCATCTGATAATCACCACCCTAATTTGACTTTACTGCAAAATGCCCCTTGGTTTGTTCCAAGTGTTCAAGTAGACTCTACCCCACCACGGGCAAATTATGTGGCATTGAATCCTCAATGTTCAAATGCTTCTAAGAAGGATCCTTTGACCTATTATTCTCCTTCTTGGGACTTGGTCCCGACAGTTGACCGAGAGATTCTTCCTATAAGGACATGGGACCCTTTAATTCCCTCTGTTGATCCTTGTAGTTATCATGATTTCCCAGAACTTGTTTTGCCTTCACAGGAGGAACTCTTTGAAGCCATGAGTTATGACTACCAAAGGAATCCTTGGCCTGCGCCCTGCAAGGGGTTTTTTCAGATGAACTATTATGCGTAAGCCGCAAGGTTGCATGGTTCCTTGTACCATATTGTATATATAAGGTACGCATTTTCAAGTTTTTTATTCTATAACACAAGATTTTATATGAAGTTTATATGTGGGATGTATTAACTTCTTGTCTAGTGTTCCTATTTATGTATACAGAACATGGAAGATTTATCCTTTGGAATTTTTTATGGTTGGTCCATTCTGACAGGTATTGGTTTCCGAAACTGGAATATAGGTTAGGTTTTTCCACCTGCATTGTGCACTTATCAGTTTCCTTTTCCATTTTTGGCCTTAGGATTGACCCCAACAAGTTATGGTGCGGAACCTTCTCATTGCTTAGAAGTATCATGACTTGTGTGGTAGAGCCTACCTTATCA
>APFE030225753.1:6332-16567 GCA_000404065.3 Pinus taeda | reverse complement strand
GTTTGGATGATCTGGAGGGACACACACCATGTCCTTGGTTCTACGAACTTGCCCATGTGGCTCTTCTTCCCGGAGGACACCTGGAACATAGCGTTTAATAAAACAGCTGCGGAATCTGGGGTTGGCTGCGGAAACTGGGATCAGCTGCGGAAAACCCTGTGTAAACCCTGTATGAGCTGCGGAAATGCAACACCTTGGACCAAAATTCTAAACCAAACACAGTCATTAGCATAATTAGAAAATCATGTAAAAAGTCCTAAAATACAACGATTTGAGCAAATTGATGGAGGGAATGAGTGGCAAAATAGGGAAATGAATAGGAAAAAGAGGCTGGGAGGATGTGTAAATAAGTGTAGGTTTGAGGCTCAACAAGGACTCTTCCCCCTTTGTGCTACCCAAGAACATTTGAATAGAGTAGGATATCTAATTCAATACGATATGAACTTTCTAACTAGTCACACAATCATACAGAGGGAATTTATCACTATAAACTCTAGGCCAAGTTGTGTGCAAGGAAATGCAAAAGGATATGGTCTTGTATGATTGAGCACAAGTGATTTTTCTTAGCCTATTGTCTTTGTTCCAAACATTTCCTTGAGGAATCTTTCCCAAGTTGTGCCCTATCATTTCCTCCAAAACCAAAAACCAACCCTTGTTTTTAGCCACAACTGTGTGATACAACCTATCCAAAATGCCTCTATTAACAAATCTCAAACGTATAAAAGGAATCCATTCAAAATCAAATACCAACCCATCATTGGAGAAAATACAATTCTTCCTCTTCCTAGCACAGAACTGCACTACCCAATGCTCCTTAAGAATGACCACAAATTATGAATCTATTTTATCATTCTCATCACCATGCCCCAAGGCACAATAACCTTTCCCTCATGTATACACACATCCATTAGAGTCAAGTTCAACTGAATTTTCACCTCCAACAAACACACAAATTAAATGAATATTATTCCTATTGAAATATTGCACTAGTTGTGGTTGCAACTCATCTTGTGGATCATCGAGGTTACGAAAAAAAATAGAACCATGACCAAAATAATAATGTGTCATCCTCAGTAACTACCATAGTGTGGTTGGCACTAGTGTAAATTTGAATAGGACCAACACCATTGAATCTCTAGATATTCGTTGAAATAGGTCTCTCTAGAGTATCCCACTGACCCAACTAACTGTGTGAGTTGTAGCCACATGTGTAAACCTACACATATCTTGTAAGAATCATAATGAAATTGAGACCTATTGAAACCAATATGTTTTCCAACCCACACAACTCAGACACTTTATTACTCCAATTTTTTTCATGTTGGAATTGTAGAAAGAAATATGTGCCTCAAAAGCATCTAGTTCATATGTTCCTACCATTCTATCTACATCTAATGTCCATATCCTTATTACTCCACAAAGTAACAAGATATTCGCATCTCTCCACAAATTTGGAAAGCAGTCTTCACTACTAGATGCAATAACACCTCTCTCTAAAGCAACTTTAGTGATTATAAATTGGTTTTACATCAGAAAATCAAACAATAAGCTCAAAAATGCATCGCTTAACATTCCCTTATCGATATTTAACACCTCAATACTACTAAGAGTACACAATGCTTTAATAATATCCTAAAGAGAACCGATACATACCTAAAACACAATTGAGAAACTTGGTGTCTAGTAATTTAACAATTCTCAAAATTCAAACATCTCCAGAAGCCTTTAGGAACACAAGAAGCATGCCATTGCCTACATATCCATGATGATTAATGTTATCATGGCCATTATAATCTCCTTCATTTTCATATCCTTTATTTAGTGACTCCATAGATGTTGAGGGTTGAAGTAACCTAGGTGGTAGGTTTTGATATAAGCACTAGTCCAAGTATGGAGATGAGTTATGTTCCATGATAATTGAAGAGCCCAAGGTCACATAGTTCATTTCCAGGTATGGGATGAAATTCTTGGGAGCTTAAGTGGGACTTCATTGACCATGTTTCCTAAAGAATATGCAGTGAAAAAATAAAAAATAGAAGTATGCCCAACCATCTCCACTAATTCCTATCCTAAGAGTGAACATATATTTGTAATAAACTCTAGAAATAATGATGTTGGCATTGCCCAACTATGAAAAATATACTAGGAGTCTCCATCCACAGACATTAAATGAAGTACATTCCAACTTGTAGGTAGGTTGTACAATCTTTTGAAATCATCATAGAATAAAACCATATGCATCTTTTGTGTAGTGAAATAGAACACTGCATTACATAGCCCATACTTCCTTTTCTTGAACTACCTAAGAGAATTCAACCTTTTATATACTTTGGAAAATCCTTCATCAACAATTTAGATATGTGTCTTGAGCATACAGATCCATATTTGTCTCTTCTTGTTTTCTTTTCCGTATTTTTCTTTATCCCTAGTATAAATATCATCTTAATTTGTTGAGGATGCCAACTTATGGTGCTTCTGAAATCAAGTGATATATTCCCAAAATTTTGGCATTCATAGCATTCTATAGTGTACTTGAATAAGGGAGCGAATGAATTATTTTGTGTTGTTGCTATAACCATTAGGACCTCTGATTTGATTTCTTGCAATTTTGCTTCTATGGGTATAGAAGGGGCCTCTTTCATTTACATAATCATTCTTGGCATAGGCTCTACAATCCCTTGCTTTATGTCTAAATTTTATACATGAAAAACAAGAACCAAGAAATATTGTTTGATACCTAGTTGAGTAGGATTGACATGATGAAGTAGTTCATCTAAAGATGTTTTACTTTGGAGAAGATTCACTTCTTTTCTAATCCTTATCTCTTATTTCACTATTGCTTCTATTGTGTAGGGATCCCTTGAAATCATTCGCATAGCTCATCTTGATTTCTTCCCTTTCTTCCACGATGATTGGGGCTTCGAAAAATATTAGCATGACCTTACATATTTTCTTCAATATTATTTTCTCATGACTTAAGGCTTGTATCTTCTTTACATGAAGTCTCACCCACATAACCAAGAATTGTTTGTCATATGGCTATCTTTGAATGTTGAGAATATCATGCAACATTTGAGAAATGTTCTTGTTGAGTTTGTCTAATTCATTTCTCAATGAGATAATTTCTACTTCAATATTTTCACAATTTTCTTCTTTTTCCTTCAACTAGCTTTTCATCACTTCTTTTGTTCTCTTTTCTTCTTCTAGATGAATTTTCAAGGAGATGACTTCTTCAAAATTTTACTCTTACCTTTTCTGTTTTTTTATCAAATTTTGCTTCTAGCTTCCATAATCCTCAACCTTTTCCTTCATCTGACTTGAAACATTTCTTCACTCATTTTTTCTTCCTTTGCTTGACATCTCAAGAGGACAAATTTTGTTTCATCAATGTTATGATTCTTCTCCTAGAGTATTTGAAACTTCTCTTCAAGCATTATATTTTATTTTTTGATCTTATCTATTTGTTCTTAAGAAACCACAAATTCTGCTTCAAAGTTAATGGTGTAACATTCTTCTGGATTTGATCGTCTTCATCTACTTTAAAATATTTTTGTATTCATGACTATGGAGGAGACTTCCTTCAGGGGTTTAGTATCACACATTCTTGACCTTTCCATCTTTATTTATGATATCGACCTTCCAAATATTAGGTTATGTTTGAAGGAAGAAATTGCTTTGATACCAGTTGTTAGAAATACTGAGAGGGGGTTTGAATCGGGATTTCATTAATTTTAACAGTTTTTAGCTTTTAAAACATTTGATGCACATAAATTATGAAACACAGATCTTTATAAGAAACACTTGTACATTTTTTCTTTATAAATATTTTATAAACTTCCTTTTATAAAGTCAAAACTAACTTATAACTTTTTTAGGTCCCAACCTACAAGATATTTTTGTCCCCTATCTGAGCACACACACAGAAACCTCATAGGCACGAACCTATAAAATATTTTAATCCCCTCAATTGAGCACCAACTCAGCAATTCTTCAAGATACTTCACAACTTCTCTTGGTTCACTCAAATTTCTCTTTTTCAATAGGAGTTATCACCCAACCATGCCACTCTGAGGCTTTCACCATCAATCATGGTCACAACCACCTAGCATTCTTATACTCTCTCTCTACTCTTTAACTTGTCTTGACTCTTCAACTCTTGATTAGCTTCAATTGAGGGCTTGACACAATCAACTTCTTTTTAGCAAAGTTTAGCTTCCTCTAGCCCTTCTTATTTTTGCACTTGTACACAACAACTTGATGTTACTCTTTACAAGTATCATAATCAACAAACCCCAATAGTTAGTTGCATAGACTATTTTTTCATCTCAAAATAGATCCTATGCAATGCAACTTAGCTAATTACTTTGTCGATCACTGTCAATATTTAGGCTTATTGAATTTTCAAAATAAGGTCTAACCTCCTGGAATCTTGTACCCACACTATACCTTTTTCATTGTTGCTACAACACTTGGTTAGTAATTACAAATATAATGTCACTTCATTTAAAGGTACCCTATAGGCTTGTGGTTTATACAAATAGGGCTTGGTATCCTCCAAGAGCAGTTGGGGAAAAACACAGAATACTACAAAAGAATAAACATATAATTTACGTTGTTAGTATTCCTTAGTTTGTTGAAATTTGGGCAACTTCGGTATGATTTTCCCCAAGAGAAATTCAATTTCCTCAAATAAAAACCACTTTTCCCCAAGAAGAAATTAAATGAAAATTATTATATCATTCTATGCAAGTTAGCTTGTCACCATATTATTATTGTAGGGAAAATCCTTAAGTTGGCTCAAGTAATTATGTGGTGAATAATAATTTACTCAAATTTATTATGGAAAAATTTCATGTCAGCTCCACTATTGGTGGCACCCCTTCATCCAATTAAATGTCTATATATTAGACCAATTTGTGGCACTGTGCACATTAGATCACAAGTGAAATGCATCTTTAGAAAGAGACAATCTGAGGTAGCCACGACCTTGACAGACCTAGTTGAAGTAGAGAGAAGAATTTTTTGGTGTCTTTTCTTGTGACAATTCTAGGATGAGTTAGGAAAATTAGAAGCCGAGATTGAGAGACAATTTTGTGAAAGGTTTGTTGGTGTAATTATTTACTAAATAGGCAAAAACAAAATGTGTCCCTATAGCTCAAAATCAAAGGGTCATAAGGCATATTTGAAGAGGTTTGTAAGGCCTAATAGTTAGCCTAATCAAGGCCGAGAATCTTATGTGTACCCAAGTTGTGGCAAAGCAATGTAACTAGGTAGAGATTGTCTTTGTCTTATTACAGGAGGGAAAATATACCTATATATTATTGTATCATATATCAAAAGGCCTTAAGTGATTGTTGGACAAAGGCTAAAGTGTTGCATAGTAACTAGAGGCTAGTTGTGGTGAGTATGAGTTTGCCTGAACTGAGTTAAGGATCTAACTTGTGAGTATGGTATGTCCGAACTATGATGTGTTTAAGGGTCAATTTTTATTGAAGTATAGCATAATATATCAAGACTAGAGGAGAATGATTTGCATAGGTTTGAAGGAGATTAGATCATAGAAAATAGAGAAGATATGGTTGTTCAGGAAACCTTAATCAGAGGGTTGAAATCTCTGGGTTATATTCACAAGTTGTGAATTATTAAGGGTAGAAAGAAGTCATCCTAGAGATATGTTGGTTTTTTCTTCCCATTTAATGTATTTCTAAGTGATAAGGTCTCCTTTGGACAAAGATAGAAGAAACTTAATACACATGTGTGAAGGGTTGTTATAAGCTACTTGGAATATCCTTATTTTAGAAGCTCTGTGATAAGGGTTTATTTGTCTTAATATTCTATGATTGTGTTGATGGTGTTGGATCTGCCAACATCAGGGGATCACCTTGGTATGAATTCCCAACTAGACTTCACACTATTTGGTGTGGGAGTCCCATCTGGTATGATGGCTTGGTTTCCATTATCTTAAGGATTTGCCTCAACTCTTGCTTTTCAGCATAGGAGAGTGGTTTTATTTGTCTTCAAGAAGTGAGGTTTGCATGCCTAGTGAGTGTAAGTGTCACATGTGTCATTGGTTATTTCACTATTGAGGGAGAGGGTGAGAGTGAGTTCCAAGTCGATTGGGAGTAGTCCCAACACTGTTAGGAACACACAACACAACAAGACATACACAGCTTCTGATAGAGTAGTCCACACAGATGTGGCAGTCACAACACATAAGGGTAGATAACACGTATAACACTCAGTAGATTAGTCCACACGAGTGCAACAATAGTTTACAACAAGTTTCATGTGAAAGGTATGTCTGATGTTGGGGAGAGTAGTCTACATGAGTGAGACATCGTTAACAACATATACAACACATTTCCATTAGCAGATTATGCATTACAAAAATTGAAATAGTTCAAATGTAAAACACAATTTAAAGAAACATGAATCACAAGTGTTAAATATTAGTCTTACAACAGCTACAATACATGTGTGAAAATGTGTTGGCCTACTAGCAAGCTTCTGAATTAAGAAAATGTTCTAAGACACATCGTTACACCATACATCACTAATCCCGTGTGAGAGCCATTGGAGCCACTAATTACTCCTAAAAGGAAATATTACAAACTCTCTTGGCTATGTGGGAGGAGCTGAGTTGAAAAGTCCTTTGCATGTACAAATGAGGGGGTATTTATAGCCAAGGGTGAAACTGACCCTTGTGGTTGTTCGACTACCCTCATGACTGTTTGACTTCCATCACTTTTTTACTTTACATGACCCTTTATACAACAAGCGGGTCTCTTAGACATCCACGTTACATTACATTGATTGAAAACATGGCCCACATTAGGGATGTGGATGACATGACTCATGACACTACTCGACATGACAATGTTGGTACACTCATGTTTTTGTTGGTATGCATGTCGAGCTGCAATTTTGTTGGGTGATGGATGTCTTCATAGTGTGTCATAGCTTCACCTACGCATGGAAAAGTGCACAAAGACTTTGATGGTCATTGGTTCACTTGATGTTTATTTAGCATGTTTCTCCTTGCTTGTACATTTGAAGGCTTGACAGGCTCATATATTTGCGAAAGGTGCATGTTCATCCATTCATCCATCTGTGAGCACATCTTGCATGTTTGCTTGTCAAACCATCTGTGAACACATATTTGCATGATCATCCATTCATGAGCACATATCTTCACATGCATTGTTCATTCATCCATTAGTGAACCCATCCTTCTGCATGTGCTCCCTTCGGTCATCCCATTCGTCAACACGCCATGTTTGTTGGTGTACCTATATCTACATTCACGCATGACAAGACAACATTAAATTCAAAAACGCCCTAGTCTACCATGATACATGATCATTTTGGATGCAGGTGACTGAGAGAGGCAATAAGGTTGTGAAGCAGGAAGATAGCTCTGGGCACTATTAATGAAAAATGCACAAGATTCACTGGGTGATGAGGATGGGAAATTTGAGATACATTGACTATTCACAAGGTCTGGCTCGATTGGAAGGAAAAACTATGCAAATATTGGGAGGAATTGTCCAAGTTGTGGAGAGGTAGGGTAGTAAGGAATTCGACACATTTTCCGAAATGAGTGAGTAGTAGGGGTTCGACAACAAAATTTGTGCAATTTTCTAGAGGAACAAGCCAGGTTTCATGGAGGATCCACAGGCAAAAATTGAAATTTTTTTGGAGGAGCAGGCCTAAAGCTTGCCAGCCAAAACTACGCAATTCTTGGAGGGAACTAGCTATTCACTGCTGGGTTACTAGCAGCAAAAACTACACAATTCCTGGAGGGAACTAGTAGTCAGTTGTTGGGACTTGGTAGCAAAAAATGCACAATTCCTTGATGGAACTAACAGTCTGCTACTGGGAGCTACTAGCAGGAAAAAATTGGCTGAGGCTGGGAGACTGGACTGTTGATCACCTCTACACAATTTCTAAACTAAGAAAACTATTGGGCAATAAAGATCTTTCTCATGAAAACTGCGCTAATTTTTTGGTGAGCATCCGGTCGACTATTAGGAGGACTAGCTGGAAAATTGCACAATTTTCTGAGGGAGACAAGGACAGGCACTAGGTGTCTATCTGACCTATTTGTGTAGTTTTCTCAACCAGCAAAATGAGCAAGGTCAGCAACATCTGCAAAATTTTTGAGGGGATTTAGTCCCGGGGTGGCTATTAGGTCAAACTCTCTAGATGGCCAGCATGAAGGTTACTTAATTTGTTTGCGAGCAGTGTGACTTGAAAATACTTGCTTGGTGCTTTTGTGCTGTTCCTAGTGATAGTTGATCGAGTCGATGGTGGGGTGATGGTACGAATGTTAGAAGGGAGTACAGTCATTAGAACTTCAGCAAAAATGACTAAGTGTGTGTATGAGTGAAAAATGCAAATTTTATCTTACAAACACACACCAACATGACTTGAAGACGAGATGAATCAAACCATTCGGACACACATGCTCAACATGATTGACCAATAGTGTGAGCGACAAGCACAACACTTGTGATTGATTATTGATCGATTGTGACGATGCTTGCACGACAGTGAATGTGACTCCATGTGTAAGTGTGATAGATGTTTTCATAGTGAACACAACGAGTACACATGAAGCGAAGACTTGGAACATGACCGGAACATGGTCACAAGCATGACTTTGACATCAACATGCAGACACTTGGGTGAAATGAACAAGCAAGGTGGATGTGAAGACTCACACAAGCTCACGGAGTGAACCCGAGTGTCTATCTCCATCATGTGAAACTCTCAAGGGAGGCTCCGAAATTGGTTGTAGAGCAAAATTTTGGAGGGTGGTTGTAGCCTCTACAACACTTGGTGACACACTGATAGTACTCCAGCTTCTCTATTTTGGTTCATCTATAACATAGGGCCTTGGTCTTTCGGGGAGTATTGAATCGTTGTGCTGGTTAATTTGGCTTCCCCACTCACCCCATCGACATACATCGTTCACATTTTTCCAAATCAGTCAAACACAATCAAAAGTTCAACTTGATCACAGTGTTTCAAATCCAAGAAGGGTAGTTTAGCTAGCGAGTTGAAGATTTTCATAGTATAATTTTTCATCTCTTGTGTTGCTCCACTTCCAGAGGCCTAGATAGTACCCCGACAGAGTCATGCAAGAACACATGCATTGCTCCACTTCTAGGGAGCCTGGTCAGTACCCCAGTGGAGTTGCATGCTTCACCTCTCTGTGCAAGAAGCCTTTCTCTTCTTTCACCTTTGTATTTTTTCAAGAGGATTGTGCGTAGGAAATTCTTTATTTTTGGGGCAGAAGAGGGATCCCGAATTATTGAGAGAAGGAGAGGTTGTTCCTTCAGTGAAGCATGTAATATCTATGACATAGGTTTGCTCGTTTATATTTTCCCCTTCTCCATTCTACTAGTTGAATGAGCTTGAACACACAGAGCAAAAGGCTGAGTAGAGGCATCAAGCAGACCTTTATGGACACAGGTTCATGGTTGGACCAAAACTTCCCTCGCATATGGCTCATATTTTCCATCAAGACTTCATTGGCCGAAGGTTATAACCAAGCACAGAGAAGATGGACACAAGATTGGCCAAGTTCTGCAGTGTCACAAGTCTCTTAAAATTCCAGCCACTTACTTTATTCAAAAGCCAAATCGTAGTAGTTGGAAGCACTTATTTCTGAAAAAAAAAATAGTAATGTACCAAGATAAAAAAGAAACGTAAACAAAAATAGTAAGAAATACAAACAAAGTAAAGACAAAGATAATAAGCAAAGCAAACAAGATGAAACAACAAGCAACAAGCAAAGCAACCAAGTTAGTAAGCAAACAAACATTCAAACCAGAAAGCAAAGACAAGCGAAAAAGAAAACACTACTCCTACTCCTAGGTTAAACGGTCGGGGTTATGTGAAATGAAATTTTCAGTGAAGCCAACATAGGCGTACCCGATATCATGCAGAATGAGTCGATCTTGCGAACAAGATAGACCTTCCTAGAATCTAATGAATACCTAATGACAAGCAAACCAACCAGACACTATCTTTCTCTAAATGTGCTTTATAAATAATGGCAAACAAATGTGTTTAAGGCCTACCTCATGTCCAATGGAAGTTTGGGGATGCCTTCGCTCCTTTGATCCAAGTAAGTTCCTTTGTCGCAAACCTGCAAACACAAACAAGGCAAACGATTAAATAGCACCTGAATAACCAGTATTATAAAACATATTTAACATGAAAGTCAA